>VWYH01006493.1:123044-160613 GCA_013399365.1 Pampusana beccarii
AAAACACAGAGAGAAAGGTAGCTTTGAGCCTGGGCTTTCCTGAACAATTTTTCTTTAAGGGAGATAAAATAATGAAAAATACTTGGTTAAACTGCTGGCCAAACTCTTATTGTTTGTACCACTCCTGGAATAGACCCTGGGGAGCAGCAGTGGAATCTGTGCTATTGATTGGCTGGTTAAATAGAGGCCTATTAGATTCAGACAGGCTAGATTGATTATACAGCAGCAGAAGCAGCTCAGACTCAGAGCTCAGTGAACGTCAGGGTGAGAGAGAGGGAGAGCAAGTGAGAGAAAGCATGCAATAGAGGGAGACTGTACACGCTACAGCATCAGTATGTGACTACTGGTGCCTGATAACACTGATATTGAGCTCCTTCAGTGGACAACTTGCTGAGCTACCTTTTTTCATTTGCAAGAGGATGCCAGCTCTAAGCCAGTGCGACTGTTAACAAACTGGACATTGGAATAGTTCATTTTACTTATAATTACATCTCTTACATTCTGCATCTCTGAAAAAAAGGCTTAATACAGAAGACAAAAATTCATCCTGTCCCCTCAGCTCACATAGTACCGAGGATACACAGAGTTTGATCTTTCAGGTAAGGAAATCATCCTTTTCTAAGCAGCTAAAAAATTGAATTATTCTTTTTGTATCTCACATGTTAAATACAAGGTTTGGCATCTGCTATAGAATGTATCTATCTAACTTATAATTCTTTCAGTCACAGATTATATTTATCAAATACTATGTACAGCTGAAGACAATTAAGAACAGGACATGGTTTGCTGATTGTATTTATCATAGTTAACCCTTCAAGTAAATTGGAATGAAGCAGCCAGAAAAGATGATTTCTAACTACTTGCATGACGTTTTAATGTAAATGGTCCCACACATGCTAAACAGTCTGGAGTAATAACAGCACACAAGCTCTTTCACATTATTAATTCATTATTGTACATGTTGTGAAGCCAGGTAGAGAGAACATTTACCTGGAGGATTTCTCAGTGCTTGTCAGTAGTTTGAAACAGTATCTGTCTTTTGACTGCATCTTACTTCTGCTGTGCAAGCATGATCTGCATTAAATAATATGGCATTAGACTGCCATCTTTTTATAGATATAGTAGTTATTGCTAACATTCTGCCTGCAAAGTGAAGATCAAGGCTTATGACCTGAAATATGAAACCTAGGATGTTCTATTACGCTGTGCTGCATGTTTGAAGCAGTTATTCCATGGACTGATTGCTTGTTTTGTTGTGACAGTGACACCACTGTCTCCTAACTGTCTAGTTCTACATAAACTTTCTACATTTTTCCTTCAGCTATGTTGGAAATGGCTTTGCTGTAATAGGTGATAGGTTCTGATAGGTTCCTGTGGTTTGGAAGGTGATAGTCTCAAACTGAAATAACCCAGGGTTTTTTTTGCGTAGCAAGTCAGGAAGTTGATTGACTTTGTGTTTACAGGCCATGGGAGCATAACACTAAGATGACAGCACTGTCACTTCGTTAGTGGCACATTCCTCCCAGCTGTGATAATCTGCACCACCTTCCCCATCAGTTTGTGCACTTTGCTCCTTGCTTCAAATGGAAAGGGATTTTTCTTATACCATCTATTGTGATTACTCCCTCTGAGGGAAGTAGAGGCATCAGTCTATTAACCCAACCATTTCAGTAAATTTGCACCCAGCCAAGTACAACTTTCCAATGCTTTGTCCAGTTAAGAAATTGCCTACAGCAAGATATTGCTGCTACACTATGCACCTAACTGTAATCCATTTTATCCAATGACGAAAACATCATGAGCACTTTATTCTCTTTCTCTACCCAAATATTTTTTACAAATATCTGCAAAACACCGAAATCCCAAATGCGGAGTGAAATCCCCACAGTTACCAAATCGACTATTTGTAATTTGTAAAATACATTATAGGTGTTGGGGATCTTAGGCATATATAGATTTTTTTTTAAAACTAACCATAATTTGAACGGGTGTCTAAGTGACCACATGAGCAAAATATACAAGGCTTAAGATGCAGCTTCATCTTCTATAATGTATTATGTGAAAAAGCACTAGCAAAACAAGAAGTAAACTGATGAGTCAAAGCCAAAGGCTTACTTAACCTATAGCTTCTGTGCTTGTTTTATTTCTTTATATTTTAGTTGTGAATAATGTCTATGTTGTTTATTATATACACAGTTGACCCATGTCAGGAATTTCAATATTACCTTCTGAAATTCTTTCCTGGTAGAAAGAAAATCACTCGGGGGCACATTTTGCCATCTTAGCTCTCATTAAGTGGTAATTTACTCCATGAAATGCTGCTGGAGTTGAGGACTGCATACATTGACTATGGAGTGAGTGTCAGACTCTGACCATAAATAATCGAGAGAAACTCTTCATATTTTAACTAACTGACTGAAAATTTTAACATTAACACAAAGACCTGGGTATTGAGAGTTAGAACTACCAATAATAGATGAATTTTATAAGGAGGTAAGATAACTGCATGCCTAATTCACTTTGTCTCCTTACAAAACCTAAGGCCTGTCTCAAAATATTTCATGTGCAGCTTGACTTCTAAAAAGAACCCTTTATGGATGCTCAAAAGCTTTCTTACAACTCTTATTCATCCCTGTCTTTTCTCTCTGAAAACCCTTGCTTACTATATCTGTACTCTTTAAATATACCTTATAATTTTTAATTTGGAAATATAATCATGTCAGGTCTGTGATTTTAAAGACAGTGATATGATTTCCTCCAGATTAGTATCTCTTAACATTCATGTTTACGTCCTAACCATGAAAATCCAAATAATGCTAAAAAGTGTTTATTTTTGCAAAGGGAATATTCCATTTGAACATTATTTTTTTTTATATTCAAAAGAAAATCAGACAGCCAAACAACTAATGAAGCTTATACTCATGAAATCTCTTATTAATTTCCACATTAAAGATTTACAATGTAAGCATCTTCTTTTGCCAGATTCAGGAAAAATAGCTGAAAAAACTCAAATCAGAATGATTTTAAGAGGTTACATATTACAAATTGTGTATTTTCTTTTGAGTCTATAATACTGTTAATCTGGACCTTTTGCAACAATTTAAACTGATTCAGTTGTACCACCTTTTTCTCAAAAAGACTAATCTGGCCTTTTTGAAACTAATTATCAATTGATTTCCAGCTTGAACTCACAGAAAGTGGAATTTATTTTTATTTTCCTAGGTAACTTGAAGCCATTAGGGGGCTCTTTCCTCCTATGATATCAGACAGCAAGCTGCATTAAAAAGATATAGCTGGGTACTAGTCTTGTTACCAAAAAAAAAAAAAAAAAAAAAAAAAATTAATAATGCAAAGGAACTACAAGTCTTTATTTATTTTTAAGTAAAAGATTATAGTTCTTCCATTGACAGTTAGATGGTTATGTTTTGAAGTTATCTCATGCCTTGTAAAGGAGAAGCAGGGTACAATGTTCAGCAAGAACACAGTACTTTTAAGTAATCTCTGCGGTTACTAAGCTAACAGTCTGATCAGATTGGCTATGAAGCACCACTAATGTACAAAAAGCTTAAGTTTATTTATTCCAGTAACTATGACCAACAGCACAGCCAGCATTGAAAAAAATTATCCTGTTGAGTACTGTTATATTGTACCGATAAATATATAGAACATACATACTCTTCACTTACACAGCTTTCTTTCAGAAGGGCAGAGTATGTCATCGAGACCTTTTAATGGCTCTTCATGGCATGAATTGAGTCACAAAGGTAGTTTCAATTCTGCGCTCATGTGAGTAGCTGCACCGAGGTTACTGCAGACCAAATTCTAATGTCCTTCATTCTGCCTGTTACTCCTTTAGTAATTCCTGTAAATTCATTACACCACTCCACCTGAAATCAGTTGTGAAGCTTGTACTGTTCCTTGTGGGAGTTAGAAATAACTACTGAATGAAGATTAAGAAAAACTAATAGATTTGTCATAAATCACAGAAAGATGGTTGCAAGCACTGCATGGAGCTGAGGTGAGGCCAGAAGAAACTCATGTGTCAAAAGACATGAAAAATAGTTGTCCACCTATTCTAGTTTTGATGAATTTTCTTATTCCTGCCAACCTTGAAAGAAAAAAATCCCATGTTGGTAGATGACTTCACCTACCATGACCAACTTGCAACTTCACATTGATTAGCTTGGAGAGAATCCTATACTACCAGCTCCATTCAAGAAAATAAGAACATTTTAAAAAAGGACTGACAACCTTTGTGGTGGTCTACATTCATGACGTAGGAGAATAATCTGACCAAACTGGAATATATTTATTTATATATTTTTTAAAAGCTAAACAATTATGTCCTTTTTTGGTTTTGCTACAAATTATGCGTGATCTTATAGCAACTATATCATGGCATACAATGAAAAGCTTTGTCTTTTAAACAGGACACTGATTTCAACCAGGATCTGCATGCATTGTGTTCAGTGCTGTATAAGCAGGAAAACAGCCCTAGTTTGAGGGTCATGCGAAATAATAAAAAATGTCAAAAATTGAAATAAATCAAGTATTATTTCTGAGATACATAACTGATGGTTCAGGCTCATGGCAGATATTCTTCAGTAACTACATGATTAGCACGTAGCAAATATGGCATCATAGAAATTAGCTTACCATCAGTAGAAAAGGCCTTTTTTGTTCCTAGAAGGCAGCTAAAGTTAACCATGACTTTCTTGCATTTCAAGTGATTAACCATGTACATGAACAGTTACCAAAGCTGAGATGGTGAAATCATTAGTTATCTTGACTTCATTTGAGGCCTAAATCAGAATAAACAAATTGCCTGAAGATGACAGGTCTGCAGCAGAATCAAGTTGCAGAGATCACTTCTTTGCTGGAGTCAAGTTGCCTAGGTGTAAGACTTTTTTGTCCTCTACAAAATAAGGTTTAATTCAATTGTATGCTCTGCTTCCTTGAAATCAATGCAATTTCATTAAAAAATAAAAACTAAACTCATGTAAGATTCTTGCCCCAAAGTTTCTGCAGAGTTTCACTTCAGAGGTAACTCTAATTTACTGGTTGGTTAATTTATCCCTTATATACACACACTATGTAAAGCACTTAGAAACACTTTTGCATGAAAATTGTTGTATAAATATAAAGCGTTATTATGGCAAATGGAAGTCACTCAGACTTCAGCTAATGAAACCTGCAACAGTCTGCAATGTTCTATCAAGCATGAATAAATAATTTGTCTTTGGTGAATGTTTAAAGATTAATAAAAACCAATTATTCAGACACATACTCCGGTAAGAAATACTTATGATTTTTTTTCCTGTTTCATGCTTTTCTACAATGTATGCAGGGAATCATCTATATGCCTAGATGTTAGAAGTAAAGAAGTTTATAAAAACAATTTATGTATGTATTGTCAAAACATTTTAAAGACAAATAGCAACAATACAGACTAAAATATACATAATAATATAATAAAAAGCAAGAGCACTTGCTTTTGATTGCTTTGCTGGAAAACAAAAAAAAACCACACAAGAAAAAAAAAAGAAAAAGACAAACAAACAAACAAAAAATCCCCCAAAAAACAAAAAACAAACAAACAACAAACAAACAACAAACAAACAAACTAAAAAACCCCTAACAAACATAACTTAGCATATGGGGTTCTTTCCCAACTGCTGTTTATGTTGAGAAGGGACTCTGAAGTTTTGTTTCTTTCCTCCAGTTATCAGATATTGAGCAACAACAACAAAATACAAAACAAAACAAACAAACACCNAAAAAATCCCATGTTGGTAGATGACTTCACCTACCATGACCAACTTGCAACTTCACATTGATTAGCTTGGAGAGAATCCTATACTACCAGCTCCATTCAAGAAAATAAGAACATTTTAAAAAAGGACTGACAACCTTTGTGGTGGTCTACATTCATGACGTAGGAGAATAATCTGACCAAACTGGAATATATTTATTTATATATTTTTTAAAAGCTAAACAATTATGTCCTTTTTTGGTTTTGCTACAAATTATGCGTGATCTTATAGCAACTATATCATGGCATACAATGAAAAGCTTTGTCTTTTAAACAGGACACTGATTTCAACCAGGATCTGCATGCATTGTGTTCAGTGCTGTATAAGCAGGAAAACAGCCCTAGTTTGAGGGTCATGCGAAATAATTAAAAATGTCAAAAATTGAAATAAATCAAGTATTATTTCTGAGATACATAACTGATGGTTCAGGCTCATGGCAGATATTCTTCAGTAACTACATGATTAGCACGTAGCAAATATGGCATCATAGAAATTAGCTTACCATCAGTAGAAAAGGCCTTTTTTGTTCCTAGAAGGCAGCTAAAGTTAACCATGACTTTCTTGCATTTCAAGTGATTAACCATGTACATGAACAGTTACCAAAGCTGAGATGGTGAAATCATTAGTTATCTTGACTTCATTTGAGGCCTAAATCAGAATAAACAAATTGCCTGAAGATGACAGGTCTGCAGCAGAATCAAGTTGCAGAGATCACTTCTTTGCTGGAGTCAAGTTGCCTAGGTGTAAGACTTTTTTGTCCTCTACAAAATAAGGTTTAATTCAATTGTATGCTCTGCTTCCTTGAAATCAATGCAATTTCATTAAAAAATAAAAACTAAACTCATGTAAGATTCTTGCCCCAAAGTTTCTGCAGAGTTTCACTTCAGAGGTAACTCTAATTTACTGGTTGGTTAATTTATCCCTTATATACACACACTATGTAAAGCACTTAGAAACACTTTTGCATGAAAATTGTTGTATAAATATAAAGCGTTATTATGGCAAATGGAAGTCACTCAGACTTCAGCTAATGAAACCTGCAACAGTCTGCAATGTTCTATCAAGCATGAATAAATAATTTGTCTTTGGTGAATGTTTAAAGATTAATAAAAACCAATTATTCAGACACATACTCCGGTAAGAAATACTTATGATTTTTTTTCCTGTTTCATGCTTTTCTACAATGTATGCAGGGAATCATCTATATGCCTAGATGTTAGAAGTAAAGAAGTTTATAAAAACAATTTATGTATGTATTGTCAAAACATTTTAAAGACAAATAGCAACAATACAGACTAAAATATACATAATAATATAATAAAAAGCAAGAGCACTTGCTTTTGATTGCTTTGCTGGAAAACAAAAAAAAACCACACAAGAAAAAAAAAAGAAAAAGACAAACAAACAAACAAAAAATCCCCCAAAAAACAAAAAACAAACAAACAACAAACAAACAACAAACAAACAAACTAAAAAACCCCTAACAAACATAACTTAGCATATGGGGTTCTTTCCCAACTGCTGTTTATGTTGAGAAGGGACTCTGAAGTTTTGTTTCTTTCCTCCAGTTATCAGATATTGAGCAACAACAACAAAATACAAAACAAAACAAACAAACACCCACACACACACACACACAAATACCCCCACAAATTCACCATTGGGCAAAATGTCAAAGTAAACACAATTAACTATCAAAAACTACTACACTTTTTTTTTCCTTGAACATAATGAAACAGTAAGTTTGTTCTTAATACTGTGTAGTAATCAGTAATGACAGTTCTTTGTCACCTGGAATGCTTAACAATGATAGTATAAATATTTTGCAACCTGTGGAAATTATGTATGCCAGAAAGTAAAAAAGTAATACATTATCTTACTTTTAATTGTTACATAAAACTATTTTCACAGGCATACGTAGGCTTCATCAAGTTCTAAAAATTACTGAAAACACACTGTAGTTCTTCGCTCTTCCTTGCTTCCTAAGACCCATCAATAGTTCTCAGTTCTGTGCAACACAGCTGTGCTGACATACGTGTAGGGCCAGTTCTGAAGTCAATGTTGTAACTTTCAACTGGAAATACCAACAAACTCATTGGCTTGTACACAAGCAAAGGAAAACTTGTAACTTAAAAGAGATTGAATGGAATAATTATGTCTATCTATCTATCTATCTATCTACCTACCTACCTACCTATCATCTGTCTGTCTATCTATCTATCTATCTATCCATCTATCTATCTGTCGTCTGTCTATCTATTTCATAGAATCAAAGAATGTCCTGAGTTGGAAGGGACCCACAAGGGTCATCGAGTGCAACTCCTGTTCCTGTGTATGACAACTCCACAGTTCACACCACGTGTGCAGTTTTTTTGTGGTCAGTGTAACAATGTAGAAGAGATGTAAGATATAGCAGTCTGGTAGGACTTTGTTTTACTTAAAGTCAGCTCTTACCTTGGGGATAGTGCTGCAGTTCCCCACCACAGTTTTATAAAACTCACTTGAATCTTTTGTTGTCACCCTATCTTAATACTGAACTGTGGTCATGCCATGCTATAGATGTTTAGAGAACAGCAGTGTACAAAACAATAACACTTAACAAATAATCATGTCTTAGCAGTACTATCTTGAACATAAATAAGCTACACAGCAGTTGTTTTATATGACTTTCTTTTAAATTTCTGTTCCATTATAGATGCATATAAATGCACAATTGAGTCTACTGCAGAATTTTCTTTTGAGATCTCAACCAGCCAAAAAACATTAGACCCACCACTGTTAGTTTTATTTCAGGTAAAATGTAGTGTATGCTGGAAACGTCATTTTTTTTTTCAAAAAAAATGTTATGAATACTCAAAGTCACTGATTGAACAGCTTAAGTAATTCACAGATTCTAATGCACAGCCTACATCCTTTGAAATCAGACCCTAAACATCATTGGCCTCCAGTGTTCCAAGATCCAGGATGATTATTTCCTCTGAGCCAGCAAAACTTTTCCAGCATAAAGCAGCATTTTGGCTAATGTATCATACATCATATTATACATTGTCATAATAATTTCCATTATTTTTAATTATATTAATACTTATTCCATCATATTTTAAAGTAGCAAAGCTACCAGTAACTTAAGTACATGATTTTGTATCACACTGAGGTATCTCCAGTGTCATTTTTTCATCATAAGCACAGGTGCTGCTCCTGTTGTCTATCACTCTGCACTATTGTTCACAATATTAGATATAAAATGATATATATTCTCAGACATTTTGAACATTTTTTTAACAACTAAATTAAAAAAAATAATCTAAATATGTGGCAATTTATTCCTTGTTTAGGAAATGGAAAAAGAGACATCGGAGGGGGTCCAGATAAGGGCCATCGAAATGACCGGAGGGCTGGAGTACTTCTCCTATGAGGACAGGCTGAGAAAGTTGGGGTTTTCAGCCTGAAGAAGAGAAGGCTCCAAGGAGACCATATTGTGCCCTTTCAGCACTTAAGCCTGTGAGAAAGATGGGAATGAACTTTTTAGCAGGGCCTGTTATGATAAGACAAGGGGTAGTGGTTTTAAACTAAAGGAGGGGAGATTCAGGTTAGACATGGGGAAGAAATTTTTTACAATGAGGTTGGTAAATACTGGCACAGGTTGCCCAGAGAAGTGATAGGTGCCCCATCCCTGGAGACATTCAAGGCCAGGCTGGACGGGGTTCTGAGCAAGCTGTTCTAGTTGAAGATGAAGGGTTGGACTAGATGGCCTTTAAAGGTTCCTTCCAACCCGAACTATTCTATGATTCTATATAATGAAGGCTGTAATTTTTATTGCTGTTTGACCTTACAATTTTTTCTCAAACAATAAATCGTTTTGCATCAAACAAACACACAGGATTGTTTATTTTGACAAGGACAGCTTCCTATCTAAGTTATATTTTCTGATAAATCTCCATGTTATTATTTTGCTTTAATGGACATTATTGCCTCTTTTCTCCCCTTCCTTCTCAGGAAGAGAGTAGTCCTAAAGTTATCACGCTTTTGGAGAATAGCTGTAACCCTAATCCTTGTAGATTTAATTAATAACATCAGAAAGTCCAGGAACACTGTTGAAAATGTTCTACAACTGCTTAAGCTTAAAATTTTCAATATTTGAAACAACCTTTAATGTATATATGATACAAGAGATTCCAGATATGTTTCAGAAAGCAAGTATGGACTAAATCAACCAACAAAACACTCAAAATCTAAATTTGACACATTGGAGCTATGTAGGGATAGATAAGCTCTTCTTTCATCATGCAGTATTTGCTTCTGAAGTTAGGGACTTCAATTAGAGTTTACTCAAAGTAAAACCAGAACATTCCTCTCCATACTTTGAATTTCCTTTGAATAGGGGTGATTTTGCTAATTACAGAATGAATTAATCAAACATATTATGAGAGTTACCTAGAAAATACTACCCTTAATCATAGAATCATAGAATCATTTTGATGGGAAGAAACCCTTAAGATCATCAAGTCCAACCATAATCTAACTCTAGCACTAAACTGTGACCCTAAGAACCTCATCTGTACCTCCTGTAAACACCTCCAGGGATGGTGACTCAGGCACTTCCCTGAGCAGCCTGTTCCAGTGCTTCACAACCCTTTCTGTGAAGAAATGTTTCCTAATATCCAATCTGAACCTTCCCTGGTGCAAATTGAGGCCATTTCGTCTAATCCTATCACTTGTTACCAGGAGGAAGAGACCAACACCCTCCATGCTCCAACCTCCTTTCAGGTAGTTGTAGACAGCGATAAGGTCTCCCCTCAGCCTCCTTTTCTTCAGGCCAAACAGCCCCAGTTCCCTCAGCTGCTCCTCATCAGACCTGTGCTCCAGATCCTTCACCAGCTTCATTGCCCTTCTCTGAACTTTCTCCAGCACCTCAAGTTCTGTCTTATAGTGAGGGGCCCAAAACTGAACACAGTATTCGAGGTATGGCCTCACCAGTCCTGAGTACAGTGTGTAATGTGAAAAACATACAAACAAACAGAATTCAGTGCAGTTATCTGTGTGCCTTAATTTAAACTGCGCACTGAAAACATTCATTTAAGGCAAGAAGCAAATCTATTTCTGCTCTTTAGGTGTTGCAATGACAGAAATACATTTAATGTACCTTTTGTCTCTAGAGTTGCCTCTACCACACCATCATGAATTATACTGGATTATTTATATCCAGTCATAAGTCAGAAACAACTTTTTTTCTTATATACTACTTAGACTTAGAATTTTATTTGATGTGAGAAGATGTAACCTCCATGGGAATTACAGCTAGAATTTGTTTATGTGTAACCATATACAAACAAGTGCATACAGATACCTACAACTATACAACCTGTGCCACAGAAGAGTCTGTTTGAAAATTGTAAAGTCTCAAGGGTCCAGGACATTCAAAAAGAAATGTATCCACCAGAGAAACTGAAACTTAACGAAACTGTGCATTGTGATAAAATGGTATGCTGACAGTAATATTATGCTATGAATAGCCCCCTTACCTGCATTTAGCATATATTGATTGCTCAGTCCACTGAAACACAGAATGCTGAGCAGAACCATGGGTCAACAAAGTAATTTACAACATTCAGCCTTCTGGGCAGACTATGGGATGAATTAGTCTTTACTGTTTTTTTCTAGCTGAAAAAATCTGTTCTGTTGTTGATAAATATTTGCTAAACAAGCAGAAAAATCTAACGACCTCTGAAACTAACCTTTATTTCTTACAGAGAAGAAAGACGGTGTATTCAAAACTAACACATTGCACTTGAATACAGTGTAACAACAATAAGGAACAATTTTTAACCTATGGGACTCTGATAGATATATTCATCAATAACATGATTGATTTAACAATAATAGAAGTCGATGTCAGTGTCATTTCACATCAGGGAAAAAAATATTTCCCTTAAATGTGACAAAAGCGATGTGCAAACTGTACAAAGAACAAAATACCAACATAACATCTCAAATGTTTCCACCAAGTGTAACTGAACACACTATGCAGACGTGCGAAGCGCTGGACTCCCTGGGAGTACCCCAATAAATCCTCTCCTGCCAGGCTGGTAATGAACAGCTTATTTTCAGGCTCCCTCTGAGGGCTGAGTAAGATTTTGCCACCGTCTGGACACAGAATTAGTAGAAAAAGCATGATTTAGATAAAAGAAAATAATATAAATCCCTTTCTTTGATCTAAAGACAAAAAAAAAAAAATTGTTGGCATTTCAGAGCTTTTGTCATGTCTTATTTGGGTCAAATGAAAATTCTGCTATCTGAAGACTCTTCTTTAGTTAAATGTCTTGTAGCAAAAGGTCCATAACTGAAAATAAGTTGTAACTGTTTCTTATTTATTTGACAAATGAGAGCAGAGATTTTACTGCATTGTGGTATTCTTTGTAGCTTGTTGAAATACCCATGCGTGTCTAGTATTTTTCCATTAACAGGTGCTACTATATACAGCCATTCACTGAGTTCAAATTTTGCATAGTCAACGAGGTTTCTGGGAGCCAGCTGATAAAAGACCTTATTCTTAAGAGCATTTCCATTCCCTGCTGGTTTTTGATAAAATAGTCAAGCACTCGAATTATAATTTTCAAAACCACATTGCAATTTATTACCAAATAATACCCAGAGATCTGTTCTTTCAAAACTGCCAGTGGGATGTGGTCAGTGTAGGAGCTGTCACTTATCCGTATTACTTCTTATTTTATAGGGCTTCCTGGTTTTTAAATTTTTTTTCTGGTATGAAGTCTTGCCCATATTTTTTACGTGTAGTACACAACTTTATTTCCTCTCCCAGCTAATTTGTGGTATATATTGATTACACTGCATGCCAGGTGTTACTATCCTGCCAGGGATACATGTGGCAGTCAACAAGAGAGAATCTTGAATTCCGTTAGTAGAAAAAGTCTTTGGGGAAGATGAACAAAAGCTTTCTTTGCAAGTCCATAGGAAAGATGAACACGTATAAGGAAGGGTAGAGATTATTTAGAAAACTTCCCTCAATGAATCTGATTTTTCTGTGCTCTTAAAAGAAAACTTTCTGGCTGCATTTGTGGAATATTATCTTCTACTGCAAAATATTGGATAACAGCCCTCAATTTCCTACAGCTAATGGAATTATTCTGATATAGTATAAACTCAAAGTTGATGCAGACCACATACTCACATTCTAATCTACGTATGTAGTAATCTAAGTATGTATATAGTAATCTATGTACGTAACAATCTATGCGTATGTAATCTAAATATGATATAATTCATGAACTATGCTATGTGGATTAAGGGATCTTGAGTAGCTGTTGATTTTTAAGTAAAATTGGTATGGTAAGATTTTAACATTTTCCAGTTCACTTTACGAACTTTCCCTTTATCAGAGAGGATTATAATTATGACAAATTAACATTGATTCTGAGGCAAAATTGTGCTATTGTATCACTGGCAGCAGAATTAATGACATGTACAGCCATGTAACTCCTTAGGCACAAATCATGTCTGGGTTGTGTGTGGAGTACAAATATGGAACCATGTTCTATACTTTCGATAGAATGGAACTATGTTCCATACATTTTATACTAAAACTATAACACTAATGACTATTCATTAACATTAATCTACTTCCTAAGTGAGGTGATGGATTATTCATCACGTGAAAATTTTATACAAAGACTGAATACCTTTCAAAGCTTATAGTACAGTTTAAGTAAATATTGCGGTTTGGTTGGTGGGTTTTTTTGTTTCATTGTTTGTTTGTTTTGTTTTGTTTGTTCTTTGGTTTTTTGTTTGTGTTTTTTTTTGTTTTTTGTTTGTTTTTTTTCTAATGTGGGTGAAGTCCTCTAAGTACTCGCACGTCTTCACAGATTAGAATCTTTAATTTTCAAATTATTTTTAAAAGTCACAGTGGTTTTGCCTCAGCCCTATGTCATTCAGGACTTCTAAAAACCATCATCAGATCAAACAAAAATTCTCACAGCTATTTTTATTGTGTTCAGTTATTTGTCTTGGTGCTTTTCTGCCTGAAGAAAGGGTGAAGATATATTATCAACAAGTAAGTTATATCATCCAAACCCAGGAAGCTCGGGTGGGAGTTCCAGACTGATAGTAGCTCTATTTGTCAAATGTTGAGTCTGTTTTCCTGAGTGAGGAGAATAAACATATGTGTCTGTACTGTGCATTGAACACCCCAAAAATTTTTGGGAAAAAGTGGTGAAGATGAGGAGAGCCTTAAAACACTTGTAGAATGTATAAACCTTTGCATATCTCTGTAGGCAGGAAAAGCACAACTGTTACTGCTCAGGTGCCCGTTAGTTTTGTTTTCATGAAAGGGATAGTACAATGTACTTGCAATATTATTAACTCTCATGATTTTCTTGAAGGTGAAGGGCAGTTAAAGGCACATACAAAGCTGCTGTGTGCCTTTCTGAAAATAGTCTTTTACTTGGTTTTGCTTTATAGGAATTATTTGATGTGGTATGAAAATTTTATTCAGTTTTTCTCCTAAATAATGAGGATAATTGAGAAATATTGTCTTTTGTTTTTTGAGGGACTTGTTGTGAAAGTTACGATTTTTAAAATTACTTCCATGCAATTTAGCATTAGCAGACAATGTATTTGTCAGGAAAAAATGGTTTGAACTAATTTATCTCAAAGCAAGAGTTTTTCAAATCTAAACAAGCTTAAGGGTGCACCATAAATTTGTAAATTTTGTGCTTGTAGGGCACAGATCATTGAACTAGCTGGTTTATATGGGATTTCATTAAGAAAAGTATGTTTTGTTTTGTTTTGTTTTGTTTTGTTTTGTTTTGTTTTGGTTTGGTTTGGTTTGGTTTGGTTTGGTTTGGTTTTTCTACTAGGCTGGATGTGAATATTACCTAAAGTTTGTGGTGGGTTCAAGGTGGTCATTGAGGGTCAGGCATGAAAATCTGTTCACAATTATGTAGAAGGAACACGGAGAGATGCCTTATATTAATCTTTGGGGTGGAGAAAAAAAACAGTTGTGCCCGATACCCT
The DNA here is from genome assembly GCA_013399365.1 of Pampusana beccarii. Lineage (NCBI taxonomy): Eukaryota > Metazoa > Chordata > Aves > Columbiformes > Columbidae > Pampusana > Pampusana beccarii. The sequence continues at coordinate 137,888 of VWYH01006493.1, forward strand.
CAGTGAGTCTATAGAATTTTCTCTTTTCCAGGTGCAGTTATACCACCAGAAAAGACAGCACATGGGAGAAGTACCTGTAAGATGCATTCAGATGCAGCAGCCTTTTCATAAATTTGTTGTTCTGTGTTTCATGTTTAATGTTTTATTGTGTTGTGGACACATCAGGAGTAATTAAGAACAAGTAAAAGAACTCTGCACAATGAAATAAGAGCTTAAAAATAGCTGTAACTGTGTGGCCACTGTAATCTAAGAGTTGTAACCATATAGCTGGTTACAAAAGTAGCAACTATGCTACAGAAGCTGTTAGGAGGGAAAAGGTTACTTTTCTGGTTATGTTGTCAGCTCTCAAGAAAGTGACTCCAAATAGTGGCTGAGTGAAGCTGTCATTGCATTTATGATTCCTTGACTCATTCTGCAGGTTTTGTTTATTTTCTTCCATGTCAAAGGCATTTTATTTTTTTTGTACAGCAAACGGTATATGCAACGTAAAGGAGCAATTCCAAGTTTTACAAGCCCAGGGTTGGATATTCCAAAGGTGCTTTTTATAGGGAAAAGTCTTGAGATACTGAAATTCTGGAAACACAGCAAATTATTAGAGGAGAGTTGGCCCCAGGTGACAAAGGGAAATTGAAAGATAAAAGAACAAATAAAAAATAGAGTCGTATTGCTGCAGAGGACTAGCAGCAATAGTTGTTTCCCTATCCCCATATGTTTTGTGAGTCTTGGCCTGTCTTGTTAAAGATGGAAACTTTGCGTAGAAAGAGCTTGACAAATGCTTCATGCACATGTATGGAAAGGTGACTCTCGTGGTGTCAGGGCAATAACATGGAAAGTGGTTGGTATGGTTAGGAGGTGATAATGAAACGGAGAGTATGTGTAAAGTGTTATAGACTTGTATCTTCTAGCCTACTTTTTCAGCTTTCATTTAGAGACACTGTACAGTTACTTGCTCTTATTCTACACCTTAAGGAAAGCAGAAGGTCCACGCTAAAATCAGAAATGTAACTTCTCACAGTTGAATAAAATGCCCTACTTGCGTTGAGTTACTGTCAGCAAAATTACTAATAAATGTGTTGCAAAATCATTATTGAGGTGGTGGGGTATCATTTTTTAAATTGAGCCAGAACCACAGTGAACCTCGTGAGTAGTGACTGGGTGGTATTAAAAGTGGCTATTGTGAATCTGAACATTATTAGAGAGTATAAATTAATAGTATTCTTGCTGTGACAAGAAGCTCTGTAGTAATTTCTTACCAGTTTACACTTCTGACTTAACTACTGTATGAACAGGCTCAATTACAAGATGCTGTTTCAGTATCTCTCACACAGTGTATCATTTAGAGTTTAACATAGATCTGACAAAGCAGAGTGTGGAGAATAGAAAACGTGATATCCTCAGATGGGTTGTTTAACTTGTCAGCAACTAGACCTCTGAAGCTTGTGATCACATCTTTGCTGTCATGTGGTCCTGGTTATCTCATCCCATCTTGTGCAAGAGATACTCAGCCTAGCAGAGTTAATAAATGACCACTGAATACTCCTGAACAATCTGCAACGAAGTAATAAAATAAAGATACTGTAAAGGGCAGCTAGTACTTTGTAGTAGAGCTCAAACACAATGTGTCCCTGTCTTGGATAACATTCTCAGATGATCATATGAACTTTATGATACAGATAAAAATTAAAAATGCTTAAAACACACTGTTCACCAGGTTGGGGAGAGTATTCCTTCGTAATGACAAATCTGATGAGAAGTCTAATCATAAACATGCATCAACTTATCTGAAGTTTATGTATAGAATTATATAACTGTTGAATTTTTCTATGGCAGCAGTGTACTCTTACATTGTCTTCATCTGCTTTCTGACTACTGTGATCCTGAAAGTTCTAAGAAAGATAGGGGCACGGAGGAAGCACTTCCAGCTCAACTTATTGATAAATTGTACAATAGGAAACTGAGGTGTCTGCCCCACCTTTGTAAGTGTCCAGACAGTGCTATGTTTGGATGATTTCAAAGGAACAGCGACCATATTCCATTTTGAATCCTTCCAGAAAGAACATCCTGGGTATTAAAAATACTTTGATGCTTGTCACTTCAGCCTTGTCTTGCAAGACTAAACTTTTGTTGTAGGAATGTCTATGTTTTGTGACACATGCAGTTACTGGGTATGTGTAAGAAACCCATTGCAGAATTATTTTTCTTGCAGTCTGTGTGATGGTGGATCAGAGATGACATCTTTAAGTTTGTGTTTGTTTGTGTGGTTTCTCTAAAAAATAAATGAAAATAAACAAAACAACAACCTGGCAAAAACAAAGCACAGAACAATTCTTTTAATTCTTTTCAGTTCTTTTAAGCTCATATTTACCTGTTGCTCAGTGGAACTGTTTGCTTGGTATAAACTTTTCTATGCTGAGAAATTGAATGTATATTCTTCACTGCTATAAGATTTGCTCTTTCTGTGAATCTCCTTTTGAATTTCTGTGAATAGACACCATTGGCATCTCAAACTGCCTTCCTTTATTTTTTTTTGTTTCATGCTTTTTTCCTCTGTTTATGTTTTATAGAGTTGTTAGACCAAGACTTCAGTAATATAGCAGAAATTCTGTTTGTTGGTGTTGGGGTTTTTTTGTGTGTGTTGTTTGGGTTTTTTTCCTCCCTCTCTTCATTATGAAACTTCCCTTCCCTTATCATTTTGGCTAAAGATTCTGCAAGTATAGTTCATGAGCAAGACCTGTTTCCCAGGAGAGAAAAATGTTGGCCAGTGCTAAAGAGCTAGTAATTTTATTTTATTTTATTTTATTTTATTTTCTTTTATTATTTTTATTTTTTTTTTTAAATAAGAAGTAGTGATGAGTATCTGCTGTCAGAATTTGGAGTGCTCTGTTTTCCTAAAAGGCAAAAACTTAAGACCTCCTTCACACATTGAAATACTGGAGTTGTAAACAGAACCACAAAGCTTGTCTTCATCCTTGAAGATTAGTTTGGACCCTCCTTTGGCTGTTCTCTTAAAGGACTGCTTATTAAGAAAATAATAGCCCTACCAAGCTGATCTACTAAAAAAAAGTATGCTATAAATTCAAGAACATTAAGGCAGAAATCATCGTCAAGGCAAGTGAAATTTTGGAGATTGAAATGCTTGTGATCTCTTGAGAGAAAGAACACTGGACTAACTGGGACTTCAACAGCTTGTTCTGCAATTAAGAAACAGCAGTGTTACTGATTCCTATGCCTGACCTGAAGTTCATAATTTTGTCTGGAACAAAGGCACACTGATGGAGTGAAGACATGCTTCTAGGCAAATATATTATTCCAAAGTATTTTTCTGTCTTCTGAAATGAATCCAGCTGGTTGGTTGTTTAGCTCTGTGCATTGTGGGGGAGTGGGATAGGGGGGTAAACAAAACAAAACAAAACAAAACAAAATACCAAAAAGCCCCAAAACCATGAACACTCATCCCAAAACCAAACACACGCCATAATCCCCCTCGCCAAACCTTTTCTGAAGGTATTCACAGCGTATCTGAAGCTTCCAATCTCCTCTTTCATAGGTTCCACTGCATATTGCAGTGCATTTCAAATTATGCTTAAGAAAAAAAAAAAAAAGAAAGTAAATTTGTGTTTTGAGTAAATAATTTGTGGTTTGGTTTTGTTTTAGTTAATGAATGAAGGTGATTCGCAGGAAAGAGAAATTGCAGAGAAACGGCAAGTTTGGTTTGCATTCTTTGGTTGGTTGGTTTGTTCTCTTGTTTGTTTGTTTGTTTTCGTGAGAAGATATCATACAGCTTATTCGTTTTCTCAGTCATGAAAAGGCATAGCGAAAGTGATGACAATTAGTGTCTCTGTACAGATAGTTCACCCCTGTCAAGGAGAATGAGATATCTTCCATTTTTATTCTTCCTTTCCCTCTGCTGCTTATAGTAAGAATACTTAGGGAATTAAACCGTGTTTGTTGACTAGGACTTTTTTTTATTATAACCTGGATATTCATCACCACTCTTGCTTTAGAATTACTGAATAATGACACATTTGGGTGCTAGGTAGTCTAATCTGACTATGAACCAGCAACCTTGAATTGAGAAGCTCTTTTATCTTGTGAAATGTGTGAGTTCATGAGTTATTTAATCTTTCAACAAAACGAATTACTTTTCTTTCCAGCTCACCAACAAGGTGTGATGGTATTTTAAACTCAATTTCTATAGTAAACAAAAATTGAAGTCTATTTTTGTCAGCACTTCCATCCTGGAAAGAACAAATCAAAGAAAAACAATGTAGTGCACTGATTAATGATTGTGAGTAACTCCCTGCAGGTTGTGGCTTTATGCCCCAATGATTCTTCTGGATAAGATGCTACATTAAGCACATATGCCTTTATCCATATGGCTTAATAAAAACCTAAAGGATAACCTTTAGCTTTGTATTTTTCACTCATGCACTTTTAATGCTGAATAAGTAAGTTGTTTATTCTGCTGAATTACCCAAGATGCTAACTTGTAAAAGCCGAATTAACTTTATTTTAAAATATTAATTCAATATGAAAAAGGAAATAAAGTCATAGATAAAACTGAAAAAAATAGAACAAACAAACAAACAAATGAATCCCAAACAAAACAAAATTAAACAAAAACTAAAGAAAACAAACAAACAAAACACAAAAACCCCCTGTGCAATTAAACGTTCCAGACTATTTTTGAAGTGCTGCCTTTTTGCTTCAAAGTTATTTTAATGTAGCCTTTGTTTACCATCAGTTGCACAAAGAAATTCTGTAGCTGAGTAATGTAATACAAAAGAAACCTATGAGCCACTAATGGTATTTGTTATCAAGTGTGAAGAATTTTCACAGTGATTTTGAATAAATAGTAAAGATCACCTTATTTTTTTGTACCAAATATATAATGACTTCTAATTCCAGGCAGTTTTAAGTTACATATCTACTGCACAGTCCATCAAACACATACTGTGTCCTTGGTACTGTATTACTAACTGGATGTTACTGAAGTGAATCAGACTTCTTCCTGTTATAGCGTAGGGAAAAAGCTGATAAAAGCTTCATGGTAACCAAAAGAATTAAGATGGCCAATGCCATAAGAAGTTCGCTTAATGCACTTAACCCTCATCCCTGTCCCCTAAGCTATCCACTGTTTCTAAATTCTACCATGTCTTGCTAGGATTTTGCAAATACATTTAGAGCAATTTTGGCTCACCTTATTTCTGCTTGGCAGTTAGAAATGCCATGCAGCCTTTGCCGAGTCTTAAACGGCAGAAAACTATTCAGGATTTGTTATCCATTCTTTACATTTGAAGAAAAAGAGCTCATTGCCGATGTTGGTGTTCTCAGAAAAAGATCCAGGAGTTCCAGTTAGCTCTTAAATGTGAAAACTCTATTTATTGAACTTGTTTTCTTCTCACTGCCTGAGGAGCTGCTGATTTGAGTAAGCCCAACAAACTGCTGCATGACTTTCAAAGTGATGTTCCAAAAGTTAGCATCCAGACTCAAGTTTAATTGCTTGAAGAAGCAGTCAGATTTCAGGACTTATTGTCTTTCAGAGATGCACAATAAAAATTAAACCACGTATTTTCCTAATACAGGAGACTGTAACCATACATCCATCCAACTGAATTTTGTTAAGTAGTGGGAAATATGGGGGAAATCACCTTATTTGCTATACAAGATTGACCTTTTTAAAAATAATTTGTTAGCATAAATTTGACACAGTTTTACAGTGCTAAGTGTGTAGACAATCAATACAGCTTGCCATGTACCATAATTAACGTGTGTTTCACGTTGCTGTGAGGATAAGAATGTGGTATGAACTGTGCTGAATTCTGCTTGGTTCTGCTTAATACACTCTTAGGTCATAATATAGCATTCAGTGCCCCTGGAGTTCATCTGAACTATCTGTGTTAAGGAAGACTGGGCAACTTACAGTAAATGCTATGACCCCAGAAATAATAAAATCAAGTTAAGTTACTTTCTAAAGAGATACTCTAGATAAATCACAGCTGATAAACTTGGTCAGTCATTAATTCGTAGAAATCTTACTATCTGTAATACATATGCAAGTTGATCAGATAATAGACACCAGGTTATTGAAATCTTGCTTGGTTCTTTGTGAACGACACTGATGAAGAGGGATTAATTGTGAGTGAGAATTAATGCATAAGTTCATACATACAAACTCTGACGTGATTCACAGAGGAGTTTTATGTCGTGTTTTTCTGAAGGTTTACGTATGCAACACACACTTGCACGTTCAACAGTTTTTATCTGTAGCACAATAAATAAGACATTGAATATGGGCATGTCCTTTATAATGCATTATCTGTACATAAAATGGAAAGTTGTTTCTAGTCACTGATCACTTTAACAATTTGTAAGAATTTTTTAGGTTTTTGAAGAAAGTATGGTAAAATCTATTTTTTATTTAATTAGTTTGATGTGAGTGAATGTTGTGGAAAAGTGGTGGCATTGGTTCTTAGTTTCTTATGTAGAACATGCAGAACTTACTGATACTACTGTAATTTAGATATTCTTCAGCTCACTATTTATACCATTTAGAGAAGTTTAGTCAAAGTATGTAGAGAGTTGAAATTTATAATCATAGACTTATTTGCCTTTACAACTGAAGGTAGCTATGGAAAGTAAAAATGAAGTCATTGTATGATCTATAGTTCGTGTTCTGGAAAACTCCAACATTCACCAAATACAGTAGTCTTTTGAAATTTCTATGAGTTAATAACTTAGTAATCACAATGACTTAATTTGAAATCATTCCTTTGGTTGCTTGCAGTATTTTGTGAGAATGTGTAAACAGTCTGTAGTCTTTCTATTAGTTTGGCTGTCCACTCTTCAAATATTCCTTTAAGTCCCTTATATTATAAGTGACCTAAAAATCCAGGAAGCAAATTCTATGCAACATTGTATTCTTGAGATTTGCAGGATGTTACTTTAACAAAATAATTTTAATTCTACCCAGTTGTTGTGCTATCGGTTAACAGCAGTTAATAGATATTTTTGACCTGTAGACACAGCGTAATTTTCTCAATGTTGGATTCTTCATTTTAGCAGTTTCATGTAACTGTTTTATTCAAGTTAAGTAAAATAAATCAGTGGAATGCATTCCTTAAAGTGAAAACGAACTTTTTTTTCCAAGTTAGGTAGTTCTTTTACTTGATTTATAATAATAACAACGACCACCTGGAGAGTACACTAGAATGGACTTGAAAAGGTCAGTTAAATCTGCTTTATGTAAGCATTATGTATATTAAGATTCTGAGGAAAGCGGGCTCCAAGTGACAACTTTAAGATGCTTGTTCTTTCTGGACAGTTACTCTATGAATAACCCTTAGTGATCCTGTAAAGTGAATAGTCACAGAAGCTCTAATCTTTGAGATAAATATGTGAGATCTTTCTGGGAAGCTTGAGATTGTTGCTAAAATTACTGCAAGGAAAGTTTGTTTTGTTTTGTTTTGTTTTTCTTGAACTTAATAAGATTTGCATGATGAAGTGGTTATATTCCAGGTTTCTAAACAATTTTGGAGATTTTTTTTTCCTTGAAAGAAAAGAGATATGCAGCACTTTGATACATCAGTAAGAGTTTAGTAGTGATATTCTTGAGCGACACCCTAAAATCAACTCCCAACATTTCCTAATGTTTTTTGAAACAAAAGGTGGCTGTATTCGAAGGAGTAAAATTACCATCTGAAGTGCCTTCATTAAAAGTTGGGAAGTAGGGGGAGCCACCCACTCTTGCTCAATTCATTTTGCTTGGCACTGGATACCAGTTGAAGAAGAATCATTGAATGATAGAATGTCGTGAGTTGGAAGGGACCCACAAGGATCACTGAGTCCAACTCCTGTCTCTGCATATGACAGCTCCACAGTTCACACTATATATATGAGGTCATTGTCCAGTCTCTTCTTGAACACTGACACACTTAGGGCTGTGACCTCCTCCCTGGGCAGTCTGTTCCAGTGCTCCACTACCCTCTGGGTGGAGAACTTTTTCCTAATGTCTGGTCTAAACCTCCCTGGCACATGTTCCTGCCATTCCCTCAGGTTCTGTCATTGGTCGCTAAAGAGAAGAGGTTGGTGCCTGCCTTTCTTCTTCCCCTTGTGAGGAAGCTGTGGACTGCAATGAGGTCTCCTCTTAGTCTCCTCTTCTCCAGGCTGAACAAACCAAGTGACTTTAGCCGCTCTTCATACGGCTTCCTGTCCAAACCCTTCACCAGCTTTGTAGCCCTCTTCTGGACACTCTCTAGTCGCTTAATATCTTTTTTATACTGTGGTGCCCAGAACTGCACACAGTGCTTCAGGTGAGGCTGTACTAGTGCAGAGCGGGACAATCACCTCCCTGGACCAGCTAGCAATGCTGTGCTTGATGCACCCCAGGACATGGTTGCCCTCTTGGTTGCCAGGGCACACTGTTGGCTCATGTTCAGCTTGCCGTTGACCAGAACCCCCAGATCCCTCTCCATAGAGCTGCTTTCCAGCATCTTGTCCCCCAGTCTGTATGTACAGTCAGGGTTGCTGTGTCCCAGGTGCAAAATCCGGCACTTGCCCTTGTTGAACTTCATGTGGCTGGTGATTGCCCAATTCTCCAATTTGTCCAGATCCCTCTGCAGGGCCTCTCTGCCATTGGGGGTGTTGATAGCTCCTCCAAATTGTGCGTCATCAGCAAACTTAATAAGTAATCCCTCTAGTCCTAAGTCATTTATAAAGACATGGAAGAGTGGTGGCCCTAAAATGGATTCCTGTGGAACCCCGCTTGTGAGTGGTTACCAGCCCAACATAACCCCATTTACTAGAACCCTTTGAGCCCGGCCTGTCAGCCAATTGCTCACCCAATATATTGTGTGTTTATCCAGCCGTGTGCTAGACATCTTGTCCAGAAGAATGCTGTAAGAGACAGTATCAAAGGCTTTACCAAAATCCAAAAATATCACATCGACAGGCTTCCCTTGGTCAACCAGGTGGGCAACCTGGTTGTAGAAAGAAATTAATTTTGTTAAGCAGGACTTTCTCCTCATGAAGCCGTGCTGTCTGGGACCAATGACTGCATTCTCATTCAGATGTTTTTCAATAACTCCCAGAACAAACTTCTCCGTTATTTTGCTAGGAATAGAGGTGAGTCTGACAGGCCTGTAGCTGTCTGGGTCATCCCTGTTGCCCTTCTTGTAGGATCTTAATGGAAATAATGTGAAGTATTGCCAAGCTGACCAAGATAGATATATTAATAATTTGTGGTGGTCATATGATTAGTCAGTCTTGGTGTTTCTGTTTGAACTCTTTTTACTTAACCTTTGCAGTCCAGCCTAATTTGAATATTAAGAAAAGCCATAATCTCTGAAGGGCAATTCCTCAAAATCAGTGTGGTATGTTTCATTGTTTTAGTAACTATATGATTTAAGATACGTTCCTATGCTATTTAGGTAGAATTTGATATCTTTACTTCCATTGACTATTGTGACTAACATCCTCGTGCCCTCTTGTAATAGGAAAATTATGTAAATGGTGCAGTTACTACCTTTGAGGAATTCTAAAACTCTGAAAAAAACTTGAAAAATAGACTGCAGGACTCTTATTGACAAATAAGGTAGTATCAGTCAGCACCCAGCAGTAGGCACATATGAAAATTTGCAACGCTTTGGAGGAAGTGTTGTGGTGCTTTTTTTTTGGTTGGTTGGTTTTTTTGCGTTTTGGGTTTTTTTTGTGTTTTGTTGGGATTTTTTTTCTATTTACGTGAAATGTGAATATGTGGGTTGTGGTTTTTTGTTTGTTTCTGTTTTTTTTATAGTGTTAATGTTTTTCTAAGGCAGATTTTTGCGTAGTTCTGGCAGCTCTTTAGCTTACATAAAATTGTTTGCGGCTAGTTGTTTTCGCATAATATTTTGCAGTGTAGCTCTTTTATGTCAATATAAATCCTCCAGTATTGTCCTCTCAAACACATGTGTATTTGGTGGATAGAGGAAACAAAATTCCCCTGAATTCTTTCTCTTGGCTCAGGTGGCAAATATGACATTGTTCAATAACTGTACTGGTCTGCTCTGAAAAAGTCTATAGTTTGTTTGAACTTGACTTTTAAAATTGATGACCCAATATTTCTATGTTCATACTGGTGGAGTTGCCGAGGTTCTTAGTGCTAGGGCAGGCTTTCCTAAAAATAATTGGGAGAACAACCATTCCTATCTGGGCTAGTTTTAAATTGCAATATACATGGAATATCCTGGTTGACCTTAAGTTTGTATTGCATCCACAGTTTAGTACTACCGGAACACGTCACAGACCAATAAAATATTTCAGTATTATGTAATGGTATTATTGCTATTACAAAGTGCAGAATAGAGCAACCAAAAATACTTTAAAAAAATAATAAAATTATTCTTTCCTAAGTGGACTGGCTTGTCTGTGGCAGAAAGGAAACTGTTGTCATTCTGTTATCCTCTGTATGTGATGCCTCCCTTCAGAAGAAAGGTTCCGAAGTGACTGGGCACTGATGTGAAGCTTCAAAGTGTGGGTAAACTTGAGGAACCTTCCTCCTTTAAGAATTCCCAGACTACACAACTGGGTACATTTTTCCAAATTGTTCCAAAAAATCTCCATAAACCTGTTAGAAAGTATGGCCTATTTTGAAATGCCCTTGTGGTAATTGCTGGATCAAGAAGACAAATTGGAATCAAATAATGTGGCTTGTTCCAAAAATTGAATACTTGGGTTTGTTGCCAAATAATTAAATGACAATTCTGAGCATATGGAGGTAGGAGGTGAATTATGTGCCTTGATCCTTTGCTGAAAGGGTAGGACTACCTTTATGTTTAGAATTAATCACAGACTTGAAATTATTCACTGAAGAGGTGATTTTTTGGTAGCTTTTCACTAATAATTATTTGTAAAAAGCATAGGTATTTCAGCTTTCTGAACCTCCTGGCATCTAGATTAATAGCTTCTTGGCAGCAGATGGCAACGACTGGTATGTAGCGGCTACCAGATGAGCATTAATTTAGTTTTTTATTAAGTATGCAAAACAAGTAGAGAAAATATAATAATTTACTATTATAATAGTTATAAGTTTTAACCAGCTGCATGATTTATGTTTCAATTAAACTGTGCAGCTTGTACAAAGTCTTCTTCCTGTATTAATCATGCAAACTGGGTCATTATTTATGACTAAAAAAAGCAGATAAGCCAGAGTTTCCAATGATGACTGGGAAAGGTGTCATATTTGCAACACCCCACATGTTAAATGTGGCAGGGAGGATGAAGGATTTCATATGAAAGAAAAATTTAATAGTGTAGAATTTTCGAGTTTTGTATTACAATACTCCCAATCTGCTACTACTCTGTAAAATGAAGTTAAATGCTGCTATCACTTACACAACTCAAAGCCCTTAGATGACTGAAAGTCAATGGCTATCAGTGACGGCGTTGTTTCGTTTACAGTTTTTTCAAATTTTGTTGTAATTGATAAATTATTCACTAGGAAATGTGTAGCAAATATCAGTGGACATGAGAGCAAAGAGAATTTGTGATAAAGCTCTGGTTTTACTTTACGTCCATTTGCATCTCTCCAGCATACTTGATTGAGGTGATATTGATAAATAGAAATGTCACAAGATGGAAAATGTCTCTTCCATTTTACAGAACTTCTGCGGATTTCCAGATACTTTGCAAAATATTGGGATGATTCAACTGTTCATGTTTTTCAAGGGAGAAGGGTGAAGCAAGGCACTACTAAGACTTTTTTAGTTTAAAATTATTAAGTGGCATCAGACCCTGTCCTGATCTAATTTTAGCTACAGACATAAACCGCCAGGTCTGTCAGCTGTATGAATCCACTGGGTACCTTGTGAATGGATGTTTGCTGAAGTATTTCTCCTGCTTTGTGTCTCTTGGACTTAAATGGGCCTCAGTGAAAATTTCACTGAAACCATGATGTTGTGAAAGAAAAAAAGAAAAAAAGATTGAGGCTCACACCAGGTTACTTCAGTGATTTCTCAAACCTAGTGTGAGATGGAAGGGTCAAAAGTATAAAGTCTAAATGATTGTATATTAGTGTTGCTGAAAATCATTTACATTATACAATGTGAGTAGAATGATGAACTCACACTAAGCTATTTTAGGATAGTTTGTTAATCAGATTTCTGATGTAAGAATTTATTCTTAACTTCAGTACTTTTCATGTACCATTTCGTATTTTTCATGTACCAAGAAGACCTGAGATATGTAATTTTTCCCCCACACTTGAGTCTCAAAGAAACCCAGGAAAATAACCCCTTAACTGATTTCTTAAGGTGATTTCTTTTCGTGGTTGCTGTACTGACCATTTGCTATTCAAATTTGTTACGTAAAAGATGACTTTTCTTTTCTTTGGCCTTGTAATTTTAGCAGTCCTTGGATATAAAACTCTTGGCAGTGTCTAGAACAAGTGAAAACCACTTTTTAGGGGCAAGTAAAAGCAGGTAAATTCTAATTTGTCTACTGAAACCTCTGAATAACTTTATAATATTAAAAACTTCCATTCAAAAGTTCCTTTCGTACAGACAATCAAGAAAATCTCTGGCTGATTTAAGAGGTGTGATTTGCAAGATATATCATGAATATTAAGATATTTATGCGGGGGGTGCTTTTTGATCTTCTTAAATTGGGGGATATTGTGGTTTAACTCAAGCTAGCAATACAATCATGATAGCTGCTCACTCGCCCTCTTCCCACCCTCCAAATAGGGCAGAGAATCAAAAGGGAAGACAGAAACTTGAATTGAGATAAGCACAGTTTAATAAAATAACAATATACTAATACACTACTAGTAAATATATATGTATAAGAAAAATAGAATATAAAATAGAAGATACTCAATGCATTTCCTCACGAACCCCATCCACACCGAGCAGCCAGTCCTAGGAATCAGCACCTGGTCCCAACAGCCAATACCAGAGAGAAAAAAGAGGAAAAAGGCAGAAAGGCCCAGAGGCCTCTGCAAAAGGGCAGGATAGCAAATGGCCAAACTAAAGAAAGTCCTGAAGAGAACTCCCCCGAACAGGTCTCCAAGAGTGAAGAGCCAGAGAGAATGCGAGAGAACAAGCAAGACCAGAAGATCCTGACTCCTTAAATATGAAGCATGATGCTAATGGGATGGAATACTCTTATTGTTCAGTCTGGATGTCAGTCAAGCTCTGCCCCATCCATGCCCCCTTTCCTTGATGCCTCACACCTGTGAGCAGAGCACTCAGAACATCCTTGGCTCTCAGACCCAGAGCAGTTTAAAATGCTAACTCTGTCCTAGGATATTATCTTCTTGTTCTCAAATTAAGTCCATATAATGACCGTACTAGATATGAAAAAGAAAGGTTTCTAACTGCATGAAGAAAATTAACTAACTTTCAGTCAAACCAGCACAGAGGGAAAAGCCTTATATTAATTTATTGATAATTTTGTTCTCAAGCAGTTTTGCTAGATCTATTGTATGGAAACTTGTAAATTATCTAGAATGTATTCATGTTTTTACAGTCATCTTTTCCACTATCTGTACAAATTTGTTTGAACTACCATGTCTCCAGGTTACCAGGTAATAAGCAAGAAAGACCAATGTGTAACCTTGACTGGCAGAATGCCTACTGATTACAAGGTACTGCATTCCAGGTCATTTCTGGCTGTTTTGAAATCAGGTTTGAAACCATTTTTGGTTTAAGTACTCTGAGCAGATTTTTGGCCTTTCTGGGATTGATTCTTTTTCATATAGATGCCCTGTGGCCATCTATTATTTTGGCATTCTTTTTATGCCAATATGTTTAATGCACTTTTTTTTTTTTTTTCAATCACAGAGTTTTTAAGATTACAGATTTTGCAACTGTTTCTTCCACGGTGTTAGTTGGGTAGTTAGTCAGACTAAACTGGTATCTCATCTGTGTTACACAGCTGCCTGAATAGACAATTACTATTGCATAACTGGATTACATGCAGCTTAAATGCAATAAGCATTGAGGTGAAGTCAGGAGGTAGATGGTGCCAAAGAACACTTCTTCCCTGTGGGCTAATTTATTATTTGTTATTACCAACCATTATTAGCTTTGAATTCTTCTATTAATTGAGCTCTCTAATGATTTTCTAGCTAAGTGGGTTTCTATTTCTTTCTTTAACATGCACAGATTGCACAACTTGTTCTTTTGCTGACTGAAAATGTTCTCTTTTGGGCCCACTGAATGATTTCTGTACTGAGTTAGCTCATAAAAGCTTTGGGTTAGATTTGTTTTCTCACAACTGCCTATTATGTTGTACTTCCTCCCAAAGATAAGTTGTGTGGGTTTTTTCTGTTTTTTTTTTTAGTTGTTTTTGTTTGTTTGTTTGTTTGTTTTGGTGGTTGTTTTTTTTTTAATTGTTTGTGGGGTTGGGGGGGGGCTTGAGTTTTTGTAGTTTTAATGTATTCAGTACTACCCTGTAGTTTAAATTAGTGTTTTAACTTATTCCTTTTCAGACATTCCTTTTTGCAATTTCACCTTTCATCTCCAGGTGACCTGTCAATTTTGAATTCACTTTTATCAATCTCCCTGAGTCCTTTAACTGCGAAAAATAACACAGTATAATGGCAACACAATTTTGCAAGGAAGTCAAGCAAACAACAGAAATCATGTGTTATTATTTTGTCTTCTTATTAAGACTTACAGTTGTCTTCTCTATTTGTGCTCCTTTGTCAATGTGAGGTTCCCCACACAGCACAGTCATGTTACTTTATTGGCCTGATAGGTAAATGGTTATCAATTGAGGACATGTCAAAGGTTTTATTTAAACTACTTCAGGAGCAACCTTCCTCCCCCATTTTCTATTTAGGTAGGAGTTAAATGCATGTGCATCCATTTAACTATATAAAAAGCAGGTAAATCCAAATATCCTATACCTGTTTTGTGTGTACAAACATATAAAGCTAGATATGTATGTGCGTGATGTATTTTATGATCAGTATACACATAGCATATAGCATATGTGTTTAAGTAGGTCATCGGGTTCTTTTAAGTTGTTTAAGTGACATTTTCTTTAAAACCATGAAATTAATCTTTCTGTGGAAAGTTAGTTTGGTATTTGTGCATTGTTGAAGATTTTTAAGCCCACAGAGCACCATGATATGATATTTAAGTGGCTAAGCTTTGTGCAGTCTTTACTTCTGTTATGCAGGTAGTCATTCAGCATGTTCTAATAGTAAAAAGAAGAATAGCAAGTGATGTATAGACTTTTGATAGTTGCAAACACTTGAAAGAAACAGCTTTAAAAAAAAAAAATAGTTTGAGACTGATTATTAGCTTGTTATTTATGTCAGAACATAGGATGATCCTGGTTAGAGGATATCTCAGGAAGTCTCTGGTACAGTCTCCTGCTCAAAGCAAGATTAACTGTGAGATCAGACGAAGTTGCCCAGGGTTTCATTCAAATTGGGTCTTGAAGAATGGTGACTGCACAGCCTGGCTGGACAACTTAGTCCACTGGTTGACTGTCCTCAGGCTGAAATTTCCTCCTTTTCCTTTTCCTTTTCCTTTTCCCTTTCCCTCTCTACCTCTTTTATTTCAGCTTACCTATGTTACCTCTGGTGTTTTCGAAGTGCACCACCATGAAAAAACTGCTGTCTATGGTCTTGATGACCTCGTCATAGGTGCTGTCTGGCTGATTTTTGATCCCTTGAAGCTATCACTTCTCCAGGCTGATAAAGGCTTCTGTCTCTCAGCCTTTTCTCACAGATCCAGTGCTCCAGCCACTGACCATATTGTTGACTGTCTGCTAAACCTGCCTTAGCTTGTTGATGTATTTCTTGTACAAAGGCACACAAAACTGGAGCTGGTATTCGAGCTGTGTGCTTGCGAGTAGAGAGGAAATACACATTGCCTTCATCTCCTGGATATGCTACTGGTTTGTGGCCAGGGCACGTTGCTGATGCATGTTCAGCTTCTGTATTATTGATACCTACATGGAAGAGTCACAGGGGTTAATAGTCTGAGCACAAGTCTCATCAGTCTCTCTTCAGTAGCTTGAATCCAAGGCTCCCCTCTGAAGCAGATCAGGTTCACCAGCTGTGGTTCGCAAGAGGGGGTATCCTGCAGTGAGCACCTGTCATTGCTTCTTGATGTTGCTGCACAATTCAGGCTTATCATCTGGTTTTGATGTCTCACCAGAATGACATTCTACACCCCCAGTCCTACCCCTAACCATCTAATCTACTACTAGGGTGCTGAGCATGTTCTGCACTTGCAGATCTCTAGGCAGAGACTGAACACCTTCCTCTTACCAGAAGTCACAGGCCTCTAGTATTCCACATTTGTGAATGTCCTTCTGCCATTCCAAAAATCACAAGGCCTTACTATTCCTTCCTTCTTTGTGTTTGGAGTTTCAGACTCTCGTGTCTATGCGTCTTGGAGAAGATGATCTTTTGTTTTCTCTAATGCTATAAAGTCTGCTTGCCTCCTACAAATCTATGACTTGATGACACAGTTCCTCAAACAGGGCACACCTCCTGTGGGAAAGGTTATCACTTCCATCCTCTCTAACCTCAAGGAAAGGTCCTAGATATTCCCTCATGCCTGAGACCTGAGGAATTGCACCCTCCTCCTGGATCTCTGGTACAAGGCTTTTTGTGTGGCAGGTTTAATTGCTCCAGTTGATGCTGGAGACCATACTCAGATAATAATTCAGAGTCAAAAGAATTGTTGGTTTTGGTTTGGTTTGGTTTTTTTTAAGTAACCTAATGGTTTTGTTTTCTTTTGAGAAATGCATTTTGTCTGGAACTACGCTTGCTGAGGAAGCAAGCAAATTAAGTTTTGCAGGATGCTGAGATGTATTCAAGGATGGATGGAGTTGTCCAGCTCGCTGCTTGAACCAGGATGCTATTGGTAGTAGCTTGGCTTGATTCAGTAGAGCCACTTGTTTAAAAAACTACTCCCATTGAGCACTAGCTCTTTTACTGCTTTCCCTCCTATTTTCCTTCAGTAGATTACTGCTTGTGCTTGATTAGGTTGACATCTTGTTTTGGTTATCCCCTTCCAATCTGTTTAGCATTTGACTCCAAACTTCACAGACAATTTCTACATGATGCCCAAAAACTGTGGTGGTCAGTGAAACGAAAGGCACAGTGTTTCAAGACTAAGGCTCCAGTGAATCTTGAATAAGTGGTTTAAACTCTGGAAGTACTAACTTGAATATGGGAAATAGCAGAACAGGTATTTTCTTCCCTAATAACTGAAGTACAGCTGCTATAACTGTTACACATTATCTCCCAGAAACAAGCAATAATCTCTTTAGAAAATAGGAAAAAAAAAAAGTATTACGACGAAGAAATTACTACTTTTCACAAGATTGTCTGCATTCTGTAAACATTTGAACCATATATACACCATGAAGTGCAATTTGTTTTTCTGAGCTCAGGCATAAAAAATAATCTGAGAAAGGAAAAGCTCAGAAGTCACTCAGGAAGACAGAGGCTATGCAAAATTGTTTTTGATAAAATATTCAGGGAATTTTCTTAAGATGATGACTGTGGGTATGCCTAGAAATAAGTTACTGTTTTCAAAAATCACAGCAGTGCCTATCTCTGCATTTAAGGCATGAATTTCTAGTGAGATCTTTTTGATATTTTGTGTGTATGTATATGTCTCTGATAAAAATTTGTTGACCCAGAGTATATATAAAAATTTATTAAATTAAGGTGTGCATTGAATTAATTGCAAATTCCTAGTATATTGGGACCTAACATATTTTAGGATAGCATATGAGCAGGCTAGAATTCCTGCAACATTGCGTTTGAAGAGAGGAAAGTATGTGATCTTGTTCTGTTTTGTATGACTTTCCATTTGCAGTAGGTGATAGAAGAAAACTTGTAAAAGAAGGTCTGTATGAAAACAAAATTCTTAAGACTTATTGTTTTAGTGTAGTGTTAAATCTTATTTCCTGTGGAGCAATATATATATGCATTAAACTGAACCAAGAACAGAAAAAAATGAATGGAAATACTCTTAGAGGATAAAGGTATTAAATCATAGTCTAAATTAAAACAAAACAAAAAATCAAACAAAAAAGAAATCAACAAAAAACTCAAACTGACAAAACACGCAGACAAACCCACAGCACCCCAAATTTAACAGAAAAAATACCACACATGGATTAGCTTTTGTCTTTCCAAGTTTTTATAAGTTTGTTTGTTAGAATTTATCTTTCTTGTTTGTTGCTGTTAATGTTTCTAATGCTTTTCATTAAAGAGATATTATTTGGCTAGTGACGTTAGTTAGATGTGTTTGGAGTGAATAATGACTTTTTCCAGGTGCTTATTTTCTAATTCTGAAGTCTATCAAAATGATCAAAGAGCTAGAGGAAACAGCACACTGATGCTTTTTGATGCCTTTTCTTTGCACTGTATGTAGTTTCTGTTACCCTGTGATCAAAACTACACAGTAAATGCCATAGTTATATGGTTGGCCCATGAGGTGAGAAATAAACAAAGAGTGCTTATGAATCCTGATTTTCATGTCAGCTTTCAGCTTTTGAAATTTGTGGTGTTTGGACAGACTGGCATTTACCTAAGTACATCCTGAATTGTGAGGGAGTCTGTTTGGGAAAGGAGGCCTGTATAGAATCATAGAATACCGTGACTTGGAAGGGACCCACAAGGATCATGAGTCCAACTCCTCTCCCTGCATATGACTACTCCACAGTTCACACCATGTGTATGAGGGCGTTGACTAGTCTCTTCTTGAATACTGACAAGCTTGGGGCCATGACAACCTCCCCAGAGAGCTTGTTCCAGTGCTCCACTACCCTCTGGGTGAAGGACCTTTTCCTAATGTTCGACATAAATCTCCCCTGGCACATCTTCCTGCCATTCCCTCAGGTTCTGTCGTTGGTCACCAGAGAGAAGAGTGCCTACCCTTCCTCCTCCCCTTGCGAGGAAGCTACAGGCAGCGATGAGGTCTCCCTTTAGTCTCCTCCAGGCTGAACAAATTGAGTGACTTTAGCTGCTCCTCGTATGGCTTCCTCTTCAAACCCTTCACCAATTTTGTAGCCCTCTTCTGGACACTCTCCAGTAGCTTCATATCTTTTTTTTTAGTGTCGAATAGGAAGGTATAGGAAGACGATGTGATTTTGTTTAACAAAACAACTGCAGGAATTTGGTAGTATCTATTAAGAAAATGCCAAGGAAACCATGTAGGTCATGTACTATGTTCAATTGCTCTTCCTGTTTCAAATCTTAAAGGAAAAGGATGAAATGTGAAAATAAGGAATTTAGAGGATGTTTTATGAAGCATTAGGAGAGCTTTTTGTCTACTGCAGGGGTGGAAGGTCTTGCCTTGTCACTGATCACAAAATGACAGAATCTTTTCTCAAAGTTAAGGACTATAATCAGAATATATCATGAAAGTGTATCAGCTCGGCCTTCTTGTCTACATCTGGAATACCTGATACATTTTTGAGCAAGTTAAGCTATTTTGAGAAAAATAGCAAGTCACTTGTACTTAGAATTAAGATCAGTAAGGGGAATACCTTGTTTCTTTCCAATTTTTAGGTAGCTCATGCTACATTTGAAGACTATGTGATATTTATTTAAAGTTTTGAGTGCATTATCTAGATGTAAATGTTTGTATTTGCATTAATATCTATTACGGATTTTTATGGTTTAGTTTGTGTTTATTGTACTTCAAATATGAAAATATTTAGTATTATGATTTTCAGTAGTTGCAGGTCTGCAAAGTATAGAGTTAAGTTGTTGGCATGACCACACTATGTCATTCAAATCCCCTTCAAAAATGTTGAAGAGGAGGTATAGGTGTGTATGACTAACAAAAGAGCAACAAGCCAGTTAACAGTTCTATTAGGAGGAGACTCTCCTGTAGAAACTGGGATAATTTTACTTCTGTTTCGTTTCACTGGGCCTTTATTTTGACATGAAATGCAGCATGCAGGGGATTCATTGTCTCAGAATGAACAATCAACTGTTACATTTAACTTCCCTAAGGTTTTAAAATATTTTTAAAATCCTTTAAATCTGTTGGCAACTCACCTATCAGAAGAGGAATGTGCTCTTTTTATCATGTGAATGACTTAGTTCAGAACAATCTCTTGGCCTCTATTTTGTTAAAGTATTATCTAGTTATGTAAAACACCTGGTGGAATTAATTAATAGGTACAGACTTTTTTTCTTCTCTTTATGGGGTAATATATATGACCATAACATCTACCATACTCTTTAGAATATTAATCCATTATATGTGAGTGATGAAAAAAAGAAAGAAGGCATTACATTTTGTGGGCAACTTGACTGTAAGGAATTATGCAAATGTGAAAGTAAAAGGGTTTTTTAGAGCTTGCAAAATCATTTCATTAGCAAGGTGAAGGAGGTAGGAAGAAACTTAACCCCTGAGATTAAATTGTTCACTTAGTCTTCAGTTCTGTTACTAAAATTAACTGGAGCTCATAGCTAAACCACTGGAAAAGTAAATAAGGCTGAAGTAACTGTTATGTCTTTTAGAATACATAAATAGTAAAAGGGGATAAAAATGTGTATATTGAGAGATAGATTCTTTAAAAAAAAAGGCAAAAAAAAGCACCCTACATTACTCACCCCATGATACCAAGCATTTGAAAAGAAGTATGCCTGTGAGTTTTCATTTGTATGTCACTAATTATAGAAAGAGAATTATAGAGACTATTGGGTCTAGTCTGTATTAAAGGTTGCTTGAGGAAAAAAAAAAAAATCCATTCATGACGGAATAGTTGTAATTTGTGGCTATCTGATTCAACTCTCAAAATCTGTAATGTTTAGTTTCCTAATCTGTTTCCTAGTTGGTCAGCCTCATCAGATTTTGATGTCTTAATTCTAATAGGTTTAAAAATTATTTTATAAATTATCAGAACTGTAAACTATGTGCTTTACCAGTTTTCTGTGCAACTTCAGTTTTTGTCTTCTTCCCTGAGATCACCACACTTTAATTCTGTATGTAGATGTTTAGTTGCTGAATGACATATTAAGTAGAAGTGTTATAGCAGACAACTCCATCAGAGGCGTCAGCTGTGTGTACACCTCTTTTACGCAAACATTTCCTATCCAAACCCAATGAAAAACTGCAGTGTTTTCCATATATGTTAGTTCCTTTTACTTTTTATCTGAAGAAGATTTGAATTTGTTCATAGCTTTGTGAGAAGTTGCTCAAAATTTAAGTTGTCATATGGACTACTGTTAATATATATATATATATATATAACAGATGAATATATTAATATTCACCAGTAGGTTCCAGTATACTATCCAACACCAAGGTGAAACCGGCAGCTAAACAGATGCTGATAGCTTTTCAGTTTGAATATTCTTTTAATGGCAAAAACAGATTTAGGAACAGAGAGAAGAGCATTTGTCCCTCCAGAGCTTCAGGTGATCAGTTGTTCCTCATTAAACTGTGTATTATTGCCTTGCTCAGAACCACTAGGGAAGCTGTCTTTTCGTAGGAAAGTGCAGATTAAATTTGCCAGTTTAGCACAACATTTCTGTAAACTACCAAATAACAATTACTAAATGAGGTTTCTTTTTTCTTTTGCTTTCAATTATAAATCATTCAGGCAGAGAAAATGCTATGCTTATGCTGCTCTTTCATATATTACTATTGTTAGAGGGCGTGCTGTTTAATCATAAGCTCCCTTATGTTTGCATTTGTTATATAGCTTCCCTGGGCTTGGTGCACTCAGGGATGCATGCTTCAGGGGCAAATCAGTTGTAAAAGCAAAAGGAAAGATGTAACTTCACCCTTTGTTGGGATGATTGTGTCTGGTTGGCTCAGTGAGAATTCTTTGTGGGAAATACTTGGCCAAAAAAGAGCATTTGAAAGGACAATGTTGGGGAGAACTGTATTAACACCTATATTTTTGGATTACGGTTATGATGAATATGAAGACTATCTCAGCTATTCTTTCAAGCCTAATTTCTGTTTCATTCAGACTCAGTCCTTCAATCTCAGGTAGAAGGTGTATTACAAAAAGGGTGAAAGACAAATCGCTCCAAGTCATAGCTTCCGAAAGATTCTTCTCCCTTTTAGGACTTGCTTGATGTCAATTTTCAAAGTAGTCCGACTTTTACTGATCTACGCTATATTTTCTCTGGATACTCTGAAATAGTTTACTGGGGAGCTGAGCAATATTTTACATACATCTGGCCCAAATCCAGAATCATTTGTAGTTAGTATTCTCATCCAACCATATTAAAGATAAACTTAATGCATTTATTTAAAAAGCAGCAGTGGAGGAGTTCTATAAATAATTTCTGTATTACTGTTTCAGTTAATTATAAATATAACTCTTGGTTACATGACCATGATTTTTCATCTCCTTTGTTTAGATGGACCATCTTCGCTTAATAAGAATGACACTAGTTAAAATTAAACTATTCTATGCTGTTGTAAAATAGGATTCAGCAGCTGGTTCACATTTTATTTCTATGATTGGGCACTTAATAATATTATGTGGGGAGAGGAATAAATTTCCTGTGCTTGTTTCCATCTTCAGCAAGGGGAAGTCATGCTTGTCCAACCTCATAGCCTTTTATGAGGACATAATGAGGTGGATGGACGATGGCAGAGCAGTGGATGTGCTCTACCTTGACCTCAGTAAGGCATTTGACACAGTCTCCCACAGCATCCTTGCTGCTAAACTGAGGAAGTGTGGTCTGGATGATCGGGTAGTGAGGTGGACTCTGAACTGGCTGAAGGAAAAAAAG
>VWYH01006493.1:163961-280912 GCA_013399365.1 Pampusana beccarii
AGTGCCTCGCTACAGCTTATAAAAGTTGTCATTCAACAGAGTGAGGGATGACCGTTTATTCCTGCTTAAGACTTTGAATCAAAATTCAAGTAAAAGTACCTAACTTTTATCTGAAAGAGTCAACAACATTTTATTCTATTGTCAAATGTTAATGGCGACAATAAGTGGTGGAGAAGGGAGAGGGAGAGTGCTATATTTAGGTTACTTCTCTAAAATAAGTAGCAAGGTAAACTAATTCAATTAAGTATAAAATATGTATCATATTTAAAGCTATCTATAACTACCAGAAGAACAGAATTTAACTTGCAACTACAGCTGTATATACAACTTGTGTATGTTTTGAGCTGGTACTTCCTGGATTTCTGCGGGTATAATGGGTGATTGTATAGTAAATCCGTGTTTCTTTTTCACTATTCTTACTTGTTGTGTAGATAAAATAGTAAGAATGGAAGGGCAGAGAACAGCCTACACATTCAAACAAAGCACATCTAATAAAATTAAGGTAAATATTAAGGCTAGTTTTTGGCAGATGCCCCACCCCTGGAAACATTCAGGGCTAGACTGGACAGGACTCTGATCAACCTGATCTAGTTGAAGATGTCCCTGCTCATTGCAACGGGGTTGAACTAGATGGCCTTTAAAGGTTCCTTCCAACACAAAACCCTGTATGATTCTATCGAAGATGAACAGCTGACTTGCTTCTAAGTATCTGGTCTGGCTTGTTCTTGAGTTGGACTTGGTGAACCTAGGGAAGTTTTGTATTCCTTTGCTGTGGTCTAGAAATTAAAACACTCTCTGAAGCAGAGGCTCGTAAAATTCTAGTCTGTTTCTTTGGGGACTTTGTAATGTCTTATAAAACAATGCATTTGAAAGCACTCTTTAAAAGCCTGATACCTGTTTTACAGTGCTTTAAAAATATTTATTCGTTACTGTTTCTTCAACCTGAAGAAAAGGAGACTGAGAGGAGACCTCATCATGGTCTACAGCTTCCTCACAAGGGGAGGAGGAGTGGCAGGAACTGATCTCTTCTCTCTGGTGACCAGTGACAGAACCTGAGGGAATGGCAGGAAGATGTGCCAGGGGAGGTTTAGGTTGGACATTAGGAAAAGGTTCTTCATCCAGAGAGTGGTGCAGCACTGGAACAAGCTCTCTGGGGAGGTTGTCATGGCCCCAAGCCTGTCAGTATTCAAGAAGAGACTGGACAATGACCTCAGACACATGGTGTGAACTGTGGAGTTGTCATATGCAGGGACAGGAATTGTACTCCATGATCCTTGTGGGTTCCTTCCAACTCAGGACATTTTATGATTCTATGATGATCTAAATGTAAAACTAGGCAAAGAACACTATAAATATAATCAGTAAACAAAAATCCGTTATTGGCATGTTGTCAGAGTGTGGTGAAGACTGTAGAACATCAAATTATTACGACATATCCCTGGGTTTTGTCTATTTTAGCTACTTTTAGAATTATTTTTAAGGAAAATCGCTCTTACAACATTGATGTATCTCAAAAAGATTCCTCCCTTCTCCCTAAAAATAACGAAAAAGGATCCTACTGTAGCAAAACTCAAAATGAGTCAACTAGAGATTCTCTTCTATCTCTTCCAGCAACATAGACATCGTATTTCAGAATGAAGTTACTATGGTGTTTTCATTCCATTAATTTAATATCTCTCTTTTTGTTGTTAATACGTTATCTGTGTTTTGTTGTTGAATCTTTTACTCAGTAAGTTGTTTTGTTTGTTTTTATTTTTTCTTTTATTTTTAAATTACAAATTACAAAAAAAATCTAATAAAATTATAATAAAGTCTACATCAGTAATTACATGTGTAACTTAGAACTCTTATGTTCCTCACTTACCTGAAGTTCTTGATTACTTAACCTTGAGAACTGTGACAGCTTTTATGTAAATTGTTTGCCAAGCTGTTTCTACAAGAAATGGTATCATCCTATCGAACATTGACTTCTGGTTAAAAACTGGTTTCAGCTTGAGAAGAAAACCATGTTATGTGATTTTGTTCGTTTGTTTGGGGGTTTTTGGCTGTTGTGTGTGGGTTTATTTTGGGGGTTTTTTTGGTTGGTTTATTGGTTTTTTATGTGTTTTTTTTTGTCTGTTCCTGTTGTGATTTTTTTGTTTCTTTGGCTGGTTGGTTGGTTATTTTTTTAGTGGGATAGTTGACTGGTTTTGTTGACAAAATCTTGTGACTTGATTAAAATTTCTCCCTTTATGTCTGTTTTTCCTCTTTTGCAACTGCAGAGCAACAGACTATAAACTCTTTAAGACTAGTAAATTTTCACCACTGATGTTTTTTCTGTAACAAAAGTAAGCCTGTATTTGTGTTGTTTTCTTTGGTATTGAATAACATTTTATTGGATTTTGGTCTTGAAAATACCTTCTGTGTCTTCAAAATAAAATCTTGTTTGGAAAAGTACATAAAATTATGGGTGATAAGCCTTTGAGGTCAAATCATAAGGAGAATAAATGTTCTGCACCATAAAGTGGAGGTATTTTTAAAGCATTTGGTTTGCGTTTTTGTTGTCTTAATAGTTTCAGTTTAGGTGTTGAATTATGAATAATTGTAGTTGTTAACAAGTGCAGGGATGCTACTTATTGATACTGTTGCATCATAGCTGTTATTATGGTTTTTATTTGTTCAGAGCAAGCTCTCTATAGAGCACCCCATTCCATCAGCTTGCTTGATGGGCTAGGAAACAAAACAAAACTCTGTTCGATTCATATGCTTAGCCTTGTCTAATTAATTTGCTTGAGTAGCGGTAGAGAGCAGATTAAAAGTAATCAGTAAAAGCAGCCACGTGGTGACAGATTACAAATTTTCAGAATGCAAGATTGTACAATAGAACATATTTAGGTTTCTAACAGATTTGAGGTCTTATATAATAATTTATAAAGAAGTCTAGCACTCAGTCCAATTAAGATAATGGATGGAAGAACTAACAAACTCACAAATTCAGTTTACAGAATATAGTGCTTCTTGTTGGGCTTCCTCACGTCTCTTCTCCCTAGTCCATACATTTCATGCCACCTCCTGGAGAAGACAGGTTCATGAGCTGTTCTGCCCCTACAGACTTGTTAGAGGAAGGGATGTGCCTCTACCATCTCAGTGAATATCAGTTCACCCAGGTTTTAGGTATATTAGGGAGCCTCAGGCAAAAATCCTCTACTTTATGTTTCAGCTCTCTCCAGGGCTTCTTAGAAGCAGGAAAGTTAACCTGCTGTTCCAAACCATGCTGAAGGTGAGAAAATGGTTAGATAGAGGACAAATGCTAAACCCAAAAATTATGTGTGCTTTTGTGATATTCAGGTAGCGCTCTGTGGTTTAGGACTAGGTCCACTAGACCCATTAAGCATGTGCTGGAAGAATGTTCAGTGTATAAAATGTTAGCATAACTGAGATCCTTGAGGAGCCCACTGATAACTGAGAAAACCAGGCACTATTGTTAACTCATTTCAGTTTTACAGACTTAATTTCCATGTCCCCTTGGTTGGTTTTCCAACAGAGAATTAGTTATTTCAGGTATAGATGTCATTTTAACAATATACATAGGGACCTCACCAACATATTCCCATTAACGCCTTATGATTTTTAGACGAGAGCATTTGAAGGTCAGAGAATTTAAGAGGGGAATAAAGTACTGTGATGTTGGTATGCGTGTATACATCTAGAAGGAATTAATATATGTATCTCTGTAGAACAAGTTGCTTAAGATAAACCTAATAATAGAACTAATTAAATCCAGAATTTTCATATTTCTGGGCTTTTCTGCAATTTAGGAGGGAATGAAAATACTTAAATTAAAAAATCCATTGTGACATAATGGATATTACAAGTTCCTTTATGTAACTATAAAATGTGTTACAATTTGATTTTTTTTTTTGGTAATAAAAAAGCCTTTAAATTACATTTTTCTTACTCTCTGAGCAAATAATACTGTTGACTTAGCATGAAGTGTTTCCAATTGTGCTTGTTTCCAAGACAAAAAACCCCAGATTTATGTTGATCACATTTTAATTAAAAATTAATACAAATTGAATTATTATTAAAACTTTGTAAATAATATGTGGTTTTATATTGTTACAATGACTTTTGCAATATTTTATTTTTGATATGCAGATTTACCTTCCTTTGAAACATCACTTCAAGGACGACTTATATTAAATTCATGGTTTGATTTCCAGCTTTTAAATGATCACAGCTTTACATATTTTTGGTGTAAACCTCACAGTTCGGATTATATGTTCACATAATAGTATCAAATACATATCTTAAAAAGCATAGGAATAATAATTTTCTAGTTGTAACAAAACCTCAAGATAGCTTTTTGGTCTTTGGAATTTGATGCCATATTTAACAAGGGCACAGGGTGCTGGCATGTGTTCAAACTCCTTTATGTTAATGTCTTGGTTCAAAACAGAGTAAAAGGTTTCTAAATGAGTGAAATGTAGCTAATTTGCTTGCTAATGCTGCCTATCATGGATTGTTGATATCCAGATAATATGACTCTCTACTAAAGCTGAGGCTGCCCTACTAGAGACTGACCAAGTGTTCTTAACACTCTAGTGGGTGAAGGCATTAAGGTGATTTGAGAGACCTCGCTCTATGAAGACAGACAGTTTTCCAGTATATTGTCCTCACCTACATGCTTAAATGAGAATTTTCTTTCTATTTTTATTAGTACTTGTAATATCTACTCCCTGCAAAATCTAGTGCCTGTGAGTTTACCTTTCTTTTCTTTGTATTTCCTGACTCTTTCTGCTTTTGGGTATGCCAGAAACTTAGACACACTGAGGAAGATGGTAATATGACTACTTCATTAGCAAGAAATATAGAGCCCAGTGTGGAGAAGGCAGTGTGCCAAGTAAACAACCCCTTGCAACAAATATGTTATTATTCACATCAGGACTTTGATACTGCTTTGAGGCTGGAGATAGGACAGGTAGCTTACTCTCTGAATGATGGTCAGTGTAGAGCTAGAGTTGTAGGATTCATTCAGCTATGTCTCGGAGTAAGTGAAAAGTACCTCTGTAAAGAGCATGGACTAGAAAGTGTTTCTTGGGCTTCTTGTTGGCATTTTGTAAGTCAGATTCAGATCCATGTCAGTTGTGTTCTCCCTGCAGTGCTCAGTCTTGCTTTTGGTCTAAAGGGTTGCCTGTCCAGTCATGGATCTCATGTGGAAGGCTCTTCATGACTCCAACAGGGACTTCAGTTTGCCATCATGACCCTGACACTAACTGTTGGGGATCAGGCAGCAGCCTCTGGAAGCCACCCAAGTCCATGGTGCCATGACCATCTTATGCTAATACATACACTCTGCCCTCACACCGTGCCCCAAAGTGTTTTTTTGTGTTTTGCTGCTACTGATGCATGTGATACTGTGGTGAACTGAGTTACTGAACTAATCCGTCAGAAAATGTTTTATTTCTAAAGTAAGGTAAATTATACTTCCAGTGGGAACTGTCTTAAAGCATGAATTGTAGAGGCCAAATCTGAAAAAGCATCATCAGTGGTAACAATGGAAGGATGTGAACAGTGTGGAGTAGGAAAAATACTGTTTCATAAAGAAAACATAGTGCATTATATATTTTGTTGTGTAAGCACACATTATTTGTAGACAGTATCTCCTTATTCACTGAGAAGAGCCTTTTCCTGGGGTAATTACTGTCTAAGAAGGAGGCTTGAGTATAATATGAATTCTGTAAATAAGGTGAAACTGCTGCATGCAGGAGTGAATGTTCTCATTTATTATTCCTTTAAAGAATAGCATTCTTTCATCAATAATTCAGTTTTACAAATCGTTATTATGCTGTAAATTATTAAGTTGCATAAATTATTCTTTGCCTGTAATGTGTAAGTTTGAAGGTATAATAGAATTTTATACTTTTCAGTAGACGACAGAAGCCATTCTGTTCTTCTAATTCATTCATTTGGTAAGACCGCAGTTCTTAATTTTTTATTTTCTTTCATATAACTGAATCAAGCTCTGAACTAAGAGTTACTTTGCAATGTGGGACTTACATCACTGAATAGCAGAACTTCTAGAAGAAACGATTTTCTGTAAATCGGAAGGGAAAATTTATAGGGGAAAAATTATAGGTCGTTAAATATGTTTATGTCTTTAAGTATATCTGTAAAGACTGTGGCAGTTGCACATCCCCCTGCAATCCAGAGCTTTCAACAGGGCAGCTGATGGCTTCTTAGCACCTTTTGTGCCCCATTGTGCCTGTTCCAGCTTGCACATCTCGGGTGGCACCAAGGTGCTGACAGTAACATCCTACCCTACCCCTAGGGTAGGGTGACTGCACCTCCAACCAGCTGTGGGGAGAGGAGGGCTGGGACCCTCAGTCAATTGACAGGGTCCTCAACAAAGGAGGTGTCCAGAGAAGCTGAGAAGCTTCTGGACTATGTTGTAATGCCCACAGCCAGATCTGACCAGACTATAGAACGGGGTCCCTGCCAAAGACTCCCTTTGAGTGGTCTTCTCGGAGCAGCGAGACTGTGAACTGGATCCCTTCCCTTAGACTGGGATGCCATCTGAAGAGACTTCCCGGGACTGAGAGAGCCTCACCTCCTCCTGTGGTGAGTGGTTATTTACTGGATATATCCTTGAATGAGTCCTTGCCCAACTCAGGCAAGTGTGAGTCCTCGCCTAACCCAGGTGGGTGATTATTTCTCGTGGGTACCCTGGAGTGCGAGGCTTCTGTTTTGTTTTTTTTTTTGTGAGTGTATGAGTGCGCGTTGTGGATCCCCATTATTGTTGTGTTGTCACACCCCAATAATCTCAACTGATATCTGAACTTGTATTTTATGTTGTCAGAGTGCTAAGTAATTGAATAAACCCTGTTTCTAGTGGATTTACTGGCTACACTTTTCTGACTAGAATAAAGTGTGTTTTGGAACTTGTTTTCCACCTAAAATTGACCTTTGGGGTGCCTCCGTGACAAGACTAAAATTCTGTTGTGCTGATAATGGTGTTTAGTCACCACCACCCCAACACACCTTTCTTCCCTCCACAACCCAAACCCAGAAACCCTTTGAAACCGAAGCAGAATCACACAACAAAAATATTCAACCTTTGGGCTGAGTTGACTCCTATGCATATAAATCACAGGTGGCATTATTAATCCAGTTGGAGGCAGGCAGCATACAAATATAGTTAGTATTTTCAGAAGAATCAAGGAGATTGTATTTTCCTTTGCTGACAAAACCTGTCAGCTAAAAATCTCAAGAATAATTTGCAGTCTTTTTCCAGTAATTTCCACTCTCATGTCACACTAGCTAATTTAAGTCTTAACTGTAAGCCTGTCTTTGGTTTCTAATGGATCTATGAGGTGTTTTCTGTGACTTAGCTAGCTGATGCCATCTTACATAATGTAATTTTGTATTAATTTAATGATTTTTTTTTTTGTTTCATTATTATATTTTTAAGAGCAGTGTTAAGGCATATGACAAAAGGGAAAAAATAATCTCATGCGCAATTGTTCTGCTCACAGATGCTATCTCTGTCTTTATTGTTAGTAGCCATACTGCAGTCTGATGGATCACTTATTTCTCCATGAGCAGCAGAAGGTATAACATTTTAGTTAGTTGCCTATTTTCAAAACTATTGTGAAGTATTTCCAGACGATATGGAAGTTATATTGATGGTAACCTAACACTCTTCTGAGGCAAAGCATGCATGTGGTCCTTGTGAGTTACGAATAACTAATTTATTCAATTAACTCATTTGTCATGTCAATTTTACTTTGTTGCATATTTTTCTTTCTTTCCTCTGTATACCCTTTGCTGTAGTAAGTGTAACAACAATATTAACTTGGACAAAGTAAATATTTTTTTTTAAAAAAGTATTTATTAAAAAACTGATTACGATTTTCTCTGCATCATTCAGTTTCCAAAAAGTATCTCATTACAATTGTTTTCACTGCAGACTGCAGCAAGTATTAATAGATAAGAAACAAATATAGTCCATATCATGCTGGAAGAGTCCACTCTTTGTTGTTCTTGTACATAGGAAGAAAAGCAAGAAAACATTATTTCTCTGTCAATATTTCATAATTTGAAATAAGTCCAAGTGATTTTCCCAGATTTATTTTCCAGAAGTGTGAATCATTTGAAATCCAACAACCTGCCTCGAATAGTTACAGACTGAGCAATTATCAAATGAGCTGGGGCATGGCCCCAAGAATAAGGTGCCATTATTGAGATTCAGATTTTGGTTTTATTTTGTCTGACAATGAGACCACAAGCTAGTAGGAATAGTCTAGCACAACACTGATGTCCCTTTTCCCTTTTTCAAAGGTTTAGTTTTTGTAAGAAAGAAAAATCTTTAAGGAAATGTTGCTCTAACTAGAGGTAGGCAGCAAACATGAACTTCATCTTTGGTTTGTAGCTGTTCCTCTGTGAGAGATTTTTTTGTGGTTTTTTTTTTTTTTTTTTGGTCACTAAGGATCAAATACTATGCTTGTATAGAAATATTTTGAAAGCCCTAGCAACCCTAGCCAACTCCTGCTAGTAAAAAGGAACATTTATTTTTTAATCTCTTTTCTTAACAAATTAATGTTGAGGGTAATGTACTCGTGTTTGGTATTCATTGTGGTCTTTAGATAGTGTAATGTTTCCTTTATTCTTAAGATTCTCAGAAGCATCTTGGAAAGGTGTTTTTCTATGTGGTTCAACTACACCATATGCAATCATAGGAACTTAATGAAAACAAATTCTCACTCACTTCAAGATTGTGGTGTTCAGCATTGAGAATACCAGCAGTATAATGCAGCATGCTGGTTTTGAAGCTCATTGGATACCCAAGAAAGATAAGGAGATGAGATTTTGTTTGTTTGGGGTTGTTTGTGGTTTTGTTTTTCTTTTGACTGATCTGAAAGCTTCTACGAAGTGCCTCAATTGGACATATGTCCCACCCCTCTCCTCAGTCAAATTAGAACTGCTGCTTTTTTTTAGCAGTACCTCAAGCCCCATACTAAAAGCTATCCATCTGACCCCCTTGGTCTTTCAGAACTGGAAAATTAATTTAGATGAGTTTTGTTTAAAATATGATGACCTAAGGGCAAAGTCATCCATTAACCCTGCAGGCTTCCAATTAGTCTGATTCTAGGTTACTGACTAAGTTTTATCAATTTATTCATCAACTAAGATAACTGGAGAAGGAATTTTGGATTGCAAAAGGACTGTTCTTGATGTGCATGGGTTAAACTCCAATCCAACACTGCTTATTTTTTGATATATGTTGTTTTTCATATATTTTGGTGTATTTTGAGTTTCAAGGCACCTTTTCTTGGCTTTATTTAGTTAAATAGGTAAATCTTTTGTTTCTAAATAACATTACATTTAGTTATGAGAAGAAGAAAGAATAGACAGAAGACTAAAAGAGGTAATTTGATAAAGTTGATCCTGCTCAATATGAAAATTGGTAGCAATGTCCACATCACCTATCATCTGTGATTTAATGGAATGGTGAGTTAAGCTAAAGATTGTGTCAAGGAATGATGTTGTACTTCAAGGTTCACCTGTTTTATATGTCTCTGGAATGCTAGAACACATTCTGTTTTGGTACCAAACGTGTTGTTTGTAGAGTGCAGCATAGGGAGCAGACATCTAACATAAAACCTTTAATGGTAGCTTGACACAAATCCATCTAAGCTGACTATAGCAGAGGTCTGAAGTCACTGCATAGACCCTTTCTTCCTTGGCAGCAAATGCAGTTCACTGAACTCAGGTGTTTATTTGAAGAGACAAGCAGTCTATCTGACTGCGTAGCCTAAGAGTGAAGTGTGAAGCTGGAAAACTGTGTTGTAATTTCAATTTAATAAACTTGATATTGGGAAAGAAAAGAATTCCAGTGTGGTTTCAGGGAAAGAGCCATCATCTCATGGTAAGAAGGTGGAAAAGACATCAGTCAGCCTGTAGTGAAATGCCTGAAATTATGCTAGTCTTTAGGAGGCTTGGAAGTCACTCTTTAATCCAAACTGACTTGTAATAAAAAGAACTATTACATCAATGTCTTGTTATGTCAGTCAAGGCACAACTATGTATGAAGGGATCTGTGGGAAGATAAAGGAGTGCAGAATGTATATACAGATACATGAAGCAGTATTTGTAGTGGAAATTTGTTTCTTCTAAATATGACTCAGAATATTTTATTCTCATCATATTCGAATGCTCTCTGTATCAGCACTTGAAATAAAGTTCTAAAGTGTTTGAATTGCACAAGCTTTTCATTCATGTAAGCTTTATAATGCAGTAGTTGTTCTTCTTGAATTCCTCTTTCAGAAGATTCTCACATTTTTCATAGCATAATATATTATAAAATATCTTCGATTTTATTATTTGAAAACATTAAAATATCAGTTATGTAAATGGTAGAAAGTAAATTTTGTTAGTTGTTTGATATTGGATATGTATGTGTTGGCATTAACTGAAGTCCATAGTTGTGGTGGCTTGGTGATGCAGACAAATCACAATAGACACCTCCTACATAGACCCAACTACTGCATAATCTGTTGCCAGTTAATGATATTCTATATGACAGCAACCCATATGTCATGATCTATCAGAACTGTGAGTGCGTTGTACAAAAACTGTGTCTTCCAGTTTACATAGAATTTGAACTCCTGCTTTTTCAGGCCTTCCCTGTTTTATGAATAGATAGAGTATACCAACACTGATAACTTTGCACGTTCTCAGAGCTCTTTAAAAATGAAGACGCAATAAAGAAATGACAGATGAGAAAAATGACAGTATTATGCAATTTTATGTGCACTGCAAATTTCCACATTATTAAAAGATTTTCTCCACTTCTTTGAGGTGCTTCCTAAGGCACTATAATATGATTCCTTGCATAGGTAGATGTGTGCATTAAGAATGTCTATATTTTTAATGAGTATAGAGGATAAAAGCCTGAATTAATTATAAAAATATTTTAATAATATTCCATTCTAATAATGCAAACCAAAAAAGGCATTCTCTGTAAAACTTGATAGAATAAAAATTAAAATTTTATATGATAGGACACAAAAGGTCAAATACAACATTATACAGTGAAATAAATTCAGGGAAGACTTACCCCTGCAATATTAAAATATCATAATTTTCTCTAATGCATTTAGAAGCTGCAAACAGCCACTGATTCAGCACAGGGATGAGGGTCTATTTGTTTTTGTTAAAAGGTTTCACTAATGCTGACAAGTATAAGTTCTCTGAATTGAGAACAAGGTCTACATGTATCAAGTCATCATTGTCTGACTTCTTTTTTCTGACTATTTTCGAGTGAAGAGTCTGCCTAACTAGAAACTAATGGATTATGTAAATCCATTCTAAAGCTGCAAGACTTAGCTGAAGGGCAAAAGGTCTGTAAAGGATTTGCTTTTAATTGTGTGCACTGTAGAGGCATAATTGAATATTTATGTCTGTAGCTATGTCGGTAACCACTATGATTGTTTTTAAAAGTGAAGTTTTAATGGCAAATAATGTATCCTAGAGTCCAAGGGAAGAATCCTTTTCTCAGGACAGACTGTTAAAAGCTGGTAGTATTCTAGACAGAAGTGATTTTTACTAAATCAGACTTCTATGCAACGGTGACATTCAACCGTGAAACTTGTGCACAAAAGTACGTTTGTTAACATAAATCTATTGTCTCTAAAAAACATAATCTTAATTTTTCCATATAGAAATGACAATCAGAAAGTTGTAACAATAAGACACCTTTTAAAGATGTATTTCAGCTGGACACAACTCCAGTTAAAACTTTAGATTTCTAAAAAGCATGTCCAACAGACTGAAATCCTGAAATGAAAGGGAGACACGAGATATCTTAACATTCAGTAGCCTTCCAGATGACAAAGCCACTTTTTTTCGGCAGAAAACTGAATGCTTGTATCTGACCTGCTAAAGAGTGGAAATTCTCTCTGTTTGGAGATGCTGTATACCTTGCTTGGGTGTGTCCTACATTAAGCTGAGTGAGCTGTGTTAACCAGTCACCACCAAAGACACACATGCACATTTTGACAGGTTAAGGCTCTTCATGGTGATTTGAAGGTGACTGCAGTGTTTTTTGTGAATGGCAATTTGTAAGACAGTTCTCAAATATGTCATTTTGTTTTTCAGTTATTCTACTACATTATTGCAGCTACTTTTTATAAAAAAATATGTTTTCACCCTTTCTATGAATGGGGTTTTGCGGCACATTTTTGAACCTTTGAACTTTAGAACCCTATAGTAGAAACTTGTTTTCTAATTAATCATATATCTTATGTTTGACAGCCTAAGGGTGGAAGCAGCCTTTTTCCTCCTTTCTCTTATATTCTCTCTGAACAGGATTTCACAAACAATATTTTAAAATTCAAGAGAATGATAAGAAATCAGCTTAACTGTTTCAAATGAATGACTCTGAAGATGTCTTAGACCTCTGCCACTGTAGTGCGGCATTAAGCCAGTCAGCACATTGTTAAAGCTTTGAGTAAGTTAAACTAACAAGTATTCGTGTTTTGGTATTTAGTATTTTTTTAATCAACAATAACATGTGCATTGTGCTTGTGGGTTCATGTTGTTCTTTTGAATATATAAGGTGTAATTAAATAAAAACTAATTTTGTTTTTATTTACAAAAAAAAGTTGGAAAGTTATTTGAAACTTGAATTTATAGGTTAAAAACACAGAAACCAAAAAATTCTTTTCCACTTGTGGGGTTTTTTTTATTCTTTAATTCTTCATTTATGAAATAACAAACTTACCTTAATTCATATATTAAGAATGTGAGAAGCTGCCTGAAGTATAATTGTCTTTGAGAGAAGAATGTCATTTGATTAGCTCCCAGAACCAGTGCTCAGAACTTATGGGTTATCTCCCACCAATCAGCTACTGCTTGATCTTGGATTTTGTATATATTAAATAATGGGATGGGAGTAACAACATTGTCTGCTTCGCATGGGCATTAGTAATGAAAGCCTCAGACAGAAGATGCTGTACAGCTGTCACGTACTAACGTGTTTGACGTATGTCCAGAGATGCTTGGGTTTGAACTTGAATATTTTTGTAGCCTAAAACAATCCAGAAGGAACTTTATTAAGATAAAGGATGAACTACATTATGATGCACTCCACTGGTTCACTGCAATAAGCCTGTCTTTTTTTGTATTGTATGATTGTGAATGGTTCCCAAAAGGTTAAGGCATTTTCTCCATGTTATGATAGAAGACAATGCAGTTTATTGTTATGTTGTTGTCTGTTACAAGAGGCTTGTAAATCAGGTAAACTAGTAGTTGAGGCTTCATAAGACTAGTAAAAAGAGTCACCAAAAGGCCTATTTTTGTGTTGGGATATATATGTACCGAAAAGGTTAGCTAAAGAAGTGTAGGTTCATAGTTTATTAAATTAAATAGATTTACATTTCCTATTCTCAAATTTTCTACATGTTAAATTTTGTATGTGTCTTCCAGGGAAAAGAAACCCTGTCAACAGAGTAGTCAAAAGCATCAATATTCTCATTATGGTGAGCAGGAGGTAACTGCTTAATCCTGCAGAAGTACCTCAAACTACATTAGCAGTTCTAGATGGTGTGTGGGAATGGTGATGCAGGGAGATACATCATTGTCATCTCATTCCCTGTCTTTAGCCGGTTATGTCGTCTGCTTCCTGTTTCATCATTTTACATAAGAAACACTGGAAGAGGAACGAAAGTAGAACACAGAATAATGACATGTCAGTCAAGAGGCAAGGATGTAGGTTGAGAAGGAAAAACAGGAGATTAAAATGGAAACTACAGATTGCTTTTTGCAGTTGTACTAAGCAGATAATTAATTTTAAAGATTTTTTTTTCTGTCCCTAGTACATTATGCAGAAAATAGTAATGCTGGTTTATCATTTTATTCATGTAACTTTTACTTAATTAGATTTACAATATACATGTCAGACTTAAAGCTTTATAATAACTCACTTTCCGACTCACTGGATTATGCTTGAAGCATCTAGAAAACACTTTGTTTAGGTTTCCATCCTAACCAGAAGGATGTGTACTTTAACAGAACTGGATTGAGGTCAGGGACTGAACAGCAAACTCAGGCTAAATATTTCACTGAGATCAGCCAGGAGCTTTAATAGATAATGAGGCACTTGGTCAGGTCAAGACTTTTTCCCTAAGCTATCTTTTTTGGATTATTATTTTTTTTTCCTTCCTTGTTTTATGAACTTTTTTTTTTTTTTAATAACACAGTTAGACTGAAATCTGATGTAGTACTGAAGCCCTTTTAGCAGTTGTGTTGAGCTTCCAGCATGTCGATGACTTTTACTGCTGCCTAAAACAAAAACTTTTAAGTCTCTATAGGTAGAAGTAAAAAGGACTGCTTGAGTACAGTTGTATTTTAGGATAAACACCAAATAAGGAATGTCATCCATAGACAGGAAGCTTTTAGTATTATTGAAACATTGTGTCTTGTAATATTTTGTCATTTATTACAGCTAAATAATTAAAACAAGAAAATCTAAAATTTTTAAACTATTTCAGAGAGCTTTTTTATACCCTAATAATGAAAGACTCTACAATGAGAACTATTAGTACTGATACAAGATGAGTAGGACACTCTAGCAGCTGGAAATAAGCAGAGAAAAATAAAGGAGGAACATTTGGAAAGAAGATGGAAAGGAAATATATCAGAGGAGACGACAGAAAGAGTAAGGGAGAAAAAATCACAACAGGCATAGAACTATGTTTCTTGCCACCTTATAAAGAATTAAGTACATCAGAATTCCGGAATATTTTCACAGAACAACTAGATCTCTATGTTGATTTCTTAGCTATGAAGCGCGTCCAATGGGCTTTTTTTTAATGCATGTGGTTTGGCTTGGGTTTTTTTTTGGGGGTGGGTGTTATTTCTTTGGTTTGTTGTGGTTTTAATATACGATATCAGCCATTTAACAAACTTAAGGGTTACTTATTTAGGTAATGAACAATACACTGATAGGGGATTTTACACTATCGTTTTTGTAAAAAACTTTTTTGAAAAAGCTGTCTTTAAAACCACAAGTAATGCACCCTTCTTGAACATCTGCTCTTTCATATTCAAGAAAAACCTATTCTGTAGACTTTCTTGAGGAGATGCTGCTTTCATTTTGTCTCTCTTAAATGTTCAGTTGAAAGAATTTATAGATGTTTACTAACGTGGAATCATGATTTAACCAACTCTTACAGCAATGTTGTAAATAACATTTAAAAGGAGGAAAAGGACTGTTTTTGCCTTCGTCTAATTATGAGTTTCTTGTAAATTGAACTTTCTAGGGCAGAGGCTATCACTACATGGGTGGTAGTTCCCTAGAAATCATGAGGGAGATTCCATGAGAGGTCTGCCCTTGTATGCAGTGAGAGCAACTCCTGTGCAGGTCTTGACAGTTCCCTGGTGCCCCAGATCTAGCTAGTCCAGGATGTGAATTGTCCTGGTGCTGATCAAAAGGAAATCTCCAGTTGGAAACTCTGAAAATGTCAGTTTTACTACCAGAGCCCACCAATGAACTCAAGTTCCTATTTCATCCACCATCAAGGTTCATTGACGTCTTTTGGAAAATGAGTGAAATCTAATCTCTTGGTCAAATTCTTTAAAAAAAGAAATCTTTTGAAGTTACAAAGTGCAGTTAGGAATCTATGTTTATATATATACCTTTTTTATATCCACGGTTTTGCAGTAAACTAAATTCCAAGTACCAAATTTAAAGTCGTGTAACAAAAACATTATTGCTATCATGCAGTCATTATTAACTTTGATCCTGTAACGCAAAACTGCAAGAAACCACTAGCGTGGGTTAAGTTTATTCACTAGTTCTGCTTGTGCATACTTCCATCCACTTAATGTCTTACTCTTCTTTACGGAAGCTTTACTATATAGAACAAGCCTGGGAAGGAAACTGGCTAACAACCAAAGCAGACCTGTGACACTGAGAGTACCTGAATATCATAAGAACAGTAATTGTTTAGAAGGCAGACAAAATCTCGTACATTCAGATTTGGCAAAATATATTGTTATGTATTTAAGCATATATATCTGCAAACACCGATATGGGAACTGAGTAATCAGTGTCATTAATAGGCCAATCTGTACAGTTGCAACTTCCCAAATACGTTATTGTGTACTTAATTGAAAGCCCACAGTTTTCTGATTTATTTTAAAGCTTAATGTTTTTAGTTATGCTTCTTTTTTTTCAGTGAGAGTAAAAAAAAAAAAAAAAAGGTCAAAAATCAAAACCCAAACTGAAAACCCAAACCAGACCCATTCAACTTAAATATTTCTAGTAAATATAGGTTATCTTGAAATTTGTAACGTTAAACAGGGCTTGTTTCCAGCCACACAGAGAAATGCAACGTAAGTGCACTTATGCACTTAGACATTATTTAAGTAAAAAGAAAAAAAGATAGACAACTGAGAAATCTTTCTTGTGCTGACTGACAAGAAGTACAGGACAGTATGAGAATTTAAAAGCTTTTATTCTAATGTATGGAAGTCTATATTTATGCAAAATGAGAAATTTCTTTCAAATGTCTGAGGTGGATATATGAAAATTTCTGTGGACAAGCTAAATCAGGACGTGTGTTCCAGTGCTGTCCTGTGTTTTGCGTTACCTAGGTTATCAACAAGGTTTCTTTGTATATTTGGGAAGCAGGTACTGACAATTTTTAATGCACCTTTGGTATTAACTTCCCAGTAAGTTTGTAACACTGCAAATGGGAGTATAGGTGCCTAATTTTGAACAGAGTACAATGTATAAATGGTGTTAATTTAATGATGCTAGAATTAAAATTTAAGTGCATTGATGCTTTTTATTACATACATTCTGTCTGAATGAAATGATTGTAATGTAAATTTTATAGTGTTAGAGAAGAATCTAGAAAATCAGCTGAAAACCTATATCAGTGAGACCGCCATAAAAACAGACATGATGTTCTGTGTGTTTAGAACCATCCTCCCAGATGTTGTTGTTATTTTAAAAAATGCTTTTAGTCATCATTTCCCCACAAGCTAGTTTTGGATAAAACAAATCCTATGCAGAATTGCAAGTCAAACTTTCTTCTTTTACTGA
This sequence comes from Pampusana beccarii, assembly GCA_013399365.1. Classification (NCBI taxonomy): domain Eukaryota; kingdom Metazoa; phylum Chordata; class Aves; order Columbiformes; family Columbidae; genus Pampusana; species Pampusana beccarii. Next base: position 181,054 of record VWYH01006493.1, read on the forward strand.
GCAAAGATGCAAAAGGATACAACTGAGGTATTAATTACGTTTTAAAAAATAAAGTATTCAAGTTTGATCCTTTGCATTAGTAGCTTAAAGTATTCTGAACAATAACTATATATGACCAAATGAATACCATCCTGTTTTACAGTGCAACACACCTTTAAGTGCTGAGGAATGTTGAATTCTGCAACTCCTTTGTTCCCTTCCTTAGTGCTAGAAATCACAATTTCTTTGGTCAGGAAAAAAAAACTTCAAGCTCTTTCTGCATCTCTGCATTCTCACCTGCAACTCAGCCCATTATTATGCAACCTATGATACAGCATGGAAGTAATTTTCAAAGAGAATTGTAGTTTGCTGTTGAAAGTGTCCAAAACTAGTCTCGTCAGCAGCCTGCTATTTGTAGTTACAGAGCCTACCATATTTTGCTGGCTTATTTCTCCCACTAATTAGGAAATCTTAATTCCACAAAAAAAAAATCAGGTTATAATTTCAAGGCTCAGATCTTAAAATTAGGTTGTATTAGTATACGTAAATAACTAATGTTTCTTCTGACTTGCATTAAACTGTATGAACTTAACTTTCTTATTATTTAATTAAGAAATATTGCATCATTTCATATTTACTTGAAAGTCATTTGGAATGCCTCAAATATATATGAACTTTAGGGATTATTTTTCCTATGAATAATACAACTTTTGTTGTGATGTCATCCAAACTAACCTACCTGCCTACCACGTGGGATCATTCAGTCATTGTACATATGGAACAGAAAAATTTACCAGCTGTTATTTCATAACTATGTATAACTCTGCACGTAGATCTGTGTTGAAGTATAGGATGTTCGTTTTATTCTCAAAGTCTTTCAAACAGTGTTTTACTTTACAGTGATTTTTAGAAAAGAATGCAGAACAGTTAAAATGTAGTTAGCATTTTTTAGTGTATAAATCACGAATCATATTATTGTTAGTTACTGTTTTAGAAAGAAGAATAAAGTGATGGATTTTTTTGTCTAACTTAGGCTTGAGTGATGTACAGATTAGCACTAGACACAATTTGAAAAACTATTTTGGATTTATGATGGGAGATGATTTAAGATGTCACAGAGGACAATGAACTAGTAGTAACTCCTTCCACAAGATATAATATACCATTGATTCCATGTCCTAATTTTCACTGTAATCTATTTAAACGTCTATCTTGGGCTGACTAATGGTAGTTAATGTATGTTCTCTGTATGTCATCTTTAAGCCTCATTTGAAAATTGATTACTTAATTTTGTCTGCTGGATAAAGTTAACTTGTTCTTCAGGTGTGAGGTGACTTTATGTTGTGGTTTAACCTGGCAGGCAGCTAAACACCACACAACTGTTCTCTCACTCCCCTTCCAGTGGAATGAGGGAGAAAATCAGAAAAAGAAGTAAAGCTCACGGGTTGAGAAAAAAAACCCACCACAGTTTAATAGGGCAGAAAAGAAGGAAAAATAATAGTAATAGTAAAGGAATACACAAAACTAGTGATGTACAATGAAATTGCTCACCACCTGTTAACCCAGCCTATTCCTGAGCAGCGGCCCACCAGCTAACTTTCCCCTAGTTTATATTCTGAGCATGACATTATGTGGTGTGGAATGTCTTTTTGGTCAGCTGGGGTCAGCTGTCCTGTTTTCCCTCTGAACTCCTTGTGCAGTCCCAGCCTCCTCACTGGCACGGCAGCATTAGAAGCTGAAAAGTCCTTTACTACTTTGCAACAACTGAAACATCAGTGTATTATCAACATTATTCTCATCCTAAATGCAAAACCTGGCACCATACCACCTACTAGGAAGAAAAATAACTCTATCCCAGCTGAAATCAGGACAGCTGTTGAGACATTATGGTAGCAGATGGCATGTGTTGCCAGCTTTGAGATCTACCCAATTGAGAGAAGAAGTCTTTTGTCTGGGAAACAGAGATATTAACAATTACTTCTTTCTTTTTGAGAGGAAAACTTGGGGAAAATTTGTGTGCTGCTCCTATGAAGCATTAGTAGTTGAACAATTGAGGCTGGTCAGCTCAGGGTTCTGCATAATGACAATTAACTCTATGTTAACTCTTTGCTATAATTGTCATCACAGCTTATAGCTCATGGCTAGATTTCCATTTCCATCTGTTTCTTTTAGGAGTCAAAGGCCTGCTAGGAAGTGGTTTGGAGACTTTAAAAAATGTCCTGTGTTTTTCTGGACAATAGAGACAGTATAGGTGAGGAAGGCAGACATAATATTAGGGAGTTACAGCTAACCAGTTTTACATGGAGCTGCAGACTATGCACGGGTTCCAGAAGCAAAAAGGATCTGTAAGGCTGATCAGCCACAGGCCAACTTCATGCCCTGGATTTTGATGGCTCACATGGGGTTTTGCTGAATGGCAAGGTGAGTTTAAATTGAGAAGTTGACCTATGTATAGAGTCTTAAAATTACTTCGTATTAACTCTCTGTCTGTGAACATACCTGTCAAGTAGTGTTGCAGCTCTGAGGGCTGGCAGTCAGTGTAAACAAAAGCACTCTTTAGTCCGTTCTGCTTGACATCTCCCACAGTGACCCATGATCATAGCAGAATTGTTGCTGTGTAATACTTGTGCTGTGTAGCTGTCACCCTTACAGAAACATGCTCTTCCTTTGAGAGAGAAACTGAGGGTAAACTGAACAGCTTCAGTTTGCCTGCTTCCTTAACACTGTCTTACAGAAGAATGCCTGGAGGAATCATTTAAGGGAGCAGAGGATACTTATTCTCTATTATGTGATGATGATAAGGACAAGGATTTTGAAAGAAAGGAAAAATCATGCAAATTCTTGACCATACCTGTTGTCTGAGGTAAATATAATAGATACATTTTCTGACATTCCTCAAATTTTGAAATCACTGTGTTATTTCTCAAGTAGTCTGAAATACATTCAGAACGATTCTTCTTGATATCTTGCTAGCACGCAGCTACTTGCAGAGCCTCTGCAGGTATGACATGCTTGACATGTGAAAGTTCCTGAAGGTGTGTAAATTTAAAAGGCTGCCAAAGAGCATCTTAAAATTAATGTACCTAAACACAAGCTGCTGCACTGGTGATTACCTAATTAGATAAATGATTTGTAAATCTTGGAACATACATACGTTGGAAGAGTAGTTCAGTAAGATGTTTTCACTTGCATATAGGTCTTCTTTTTTGTCTTTTGCATTTCTATTTGATCATGAAAGGTAATGGCCAAATAAACAGCAATTCAGAAATGTGTTCTGATTTCAACTTGTTTTTATTTTCATCTTACAGACAAAAACATGTATGAAAAGGCAACATGCAGTTTGTCTTGAAATGGGTTGTTTACACTTGATATCTCACAATAAAAATAATGATTAATTGAGCCATCAATTCAGATGTTAGTTTTGTACCAGTGAATGTTTTACATAACATATCAAAGAGCATTCAGGAAGTTTTGACTCTTGAGGCTTCAGAGAAACATGGAAAGCTGCTTGTTTTAGTGAATAGCCAATACTGAATGCACGTGTATCATAATGTTTTGAGGTTTTCCCCTACAATTAAAACTGTAAACACCACATTCCTGTGCAGTATTTTTTAAGTAATGAGTTTAATTACTGAAATAATTAGAGCATATTCAACCAAACACACAGTCACAGAAGAGCATCGTCTTTTAACATTTCTTCTATAGAAATTATCCCATGAGCAATGACAATGGAATCACTGTTACTGGTTTTGCTGTAGAATGTGAATGAGAAAATTGTTTTGTTTTGGTATCAGTATACAACTGGTTTTGGGACTCAGTTTCAAGTTCTAGCATGTTTGTTAACAGGAAACAGTGATGTAGTAAACTAAAGATGTTATAATTAATCAAAAGAAGATTTCTGGAGAGCATTAGAAGTCTAAACCCTGTTCCATTTTTATTTGAGTTACATCTTACTAGAAATTATCCCTGTTTGTTGGATATTTATTATTCAGTCTCATGATTATAAGAATGGACTATTTTTCACCACAGTTTTCAGTCTTCTACATCGGAGAAACAAAGGATGATTTTCTATGCCAAAACCTAGCTTTTTCTAAACACATGCCTGACAAATGGCCAGAGTGCTTCAGAGTGTTGGAGTGTATTGGGAAGAGGGAACTGAGGAGGACTGGAGCTGCTAGCCCGGGAGACCTTTCTGTCCTCATTGCTATGTATAACAGGAGAATCTTTGTACTTAACGTTTTGCTGATTGTAGGTAGGTTTTCAGAACCTAAGCATCTGGTGAACCATTCTCTGCTGAGGAAGCAGAATTTCAATGGCATTTCAAATCGTGTTTGATTAAGATAGAACAGTCCTTGTAGACTGCAGGGTTTAACAGCAAATTCAATATTTAGCCTTGTGAAGGAGCGCTGTGTCATATAGGCCACCTCCCCAGGAGATGGGAGACTATTATTTTTTTTTCTACTTGTGCATTTACATTTTTAGAAGCTGGATAGACACAATCAAACTTTTTTTATAACTTGCTTTGAACTATTGGCGGTTTAAAGGTGGTTCCTTTGAATTATATGCAAATGAACAGTAACAATACTGGGAATTCAAATGCCTCTTTTCAGTGAGTACTGTTCAGAATTCTCTCTCTCTCTTTCACATAGAGCAATTGACTCAACATTTATGGAGAATGTATTTATGAGGAAATGTGGGGATGGATGGGAATCTGTATTGTGAGATCTGCATAGAGCTCAGTCCATTTCTGACATCCATGGAGTTACAGGATGGAAGCAGAAAGTGTAGACAAGGAGCACTCAGTTGACTCAGTGCTGGTAAGGCTTCCTATCTGTCCAGCAAACCTGTACTACAGTAAGACTTCATTCTAGCCAATTTACTAAAAATATCAGTAAAGCTTTTGGGCAAGAAATTTCAATTTCTGATTTAAGTTGATGCAAACCTTCACAGTGGAAAAACTGTAATAGGATCTTTCTTGGCCAAATGCCAAGTACTTCAATAGATGTCTTGTTATTTGACTTCAGGTTTTTCCAAGTACTGGGAATTTTCTTTCTCTAAGTACTGCCTTGTCTGAGCATGTTAGTCCCTAACCCTTGCCTATACAGAGATGGATAAAAAATTTGCCCTGTAAGGGCATGTAAGTAGCAATGTAAGCAAAATACAAACTACTTTTGTTGAGTTGCAAAGATGACGAACGAAGTAGAGGAAACACCTTTACTTTTATGTAATAACCTGTTGGTTAGGATATGTGACTAGGAAGTTGAGAACCTTGGTTTAATTCATATTTTACACTCCATCTAGTTTACTTCCTGGGTATAATTTCCTATTAATTACCATCAGATGGTAGATTAATCAAGAAGAGACATACAGACCTGTTGTAAGCTGTGAGGCATGTCATAAACCAGTTATAACACGTAGTGGCTTCTAACATGGGACATCACAGGAACTCAAGAGAAGAAGAAAACATGTTAAGTATCTGCAGGGAATCTGCAGGGACTGTAAAACATGTAAAGTATGTAAAAAATAGTAACGTTTGTTTCAGTGGATTGAAGTGTCACTAGCAGTGGAGGGATAGAATGGGGAACAGTTAGTAAGCAAGCATTATGTGTCAAGGATGTGTGTTGAAATGATGAATCTTACAGTTTTCACAAAAAAACGTTGAGGGGGACTTGAAATAGATACAGTGCTTTTGTTATCCAAGCTCATATTAATTCTCCTTACTGCAGTTTACTAATTCAGTGAATTAAGCCTTGTCAGAGCTATAATCACTTCTTCACACATATGTACATTTTGTGTGAAAGAAAAAGTGAGGTTTTAACCCTTAGCAGCAGAAGTGGGTTGTTATAGTTATGTCAGAATAGAAATAGCAGTGGATAATGCTTCTAGAGAAGGGTCTTTCTGTTTCACTCGGAATCATTATTGCGGTTACATGTAACCTGATCTTTCTATAACAAATGGCGTAAATTGTGCAACGACTGATTAATGGGTAGCAAGAAGGTGCATGCTGACTGTAGTTCCTCTCTCTTTAGCCATGCTAAGGTTATGTTATGCTTGCTGCTCTTCTCCATTAAAGAAGTCAGAAACACAGCAGTTCATGTTCACAGAATATGTGAGGCTCTTCATAGTATCAATATACCCTTCATGACTCTTGTATAGTGAGCATATATTTTTTGTGTGTAATGCTGGTTTTAATAACTTACCACAATGTATTCTGTACATTAGCTTGTTTTTTTCCAAGTGTGCAAGAATGACACCATACAGGCAGTCTATAGCATTGAAGTTCATAAGAACTTAAACAACTGAGAATAGCTTTTATTTTCTCACAGAAAAGTAGAGGAGTGCCATGTATTTTTCCTTACCTAAAGTGTTGGTGATGCTTGTCTATTCATAGGAGTCCATTTCTAATGTTGATCTCTATGGCAGACAATTGAAAATTACACATAATTTTTGCGTGTTGTAAATTTCCTTATTTTTGTGACCTTAGGATATGATGATGTAGTAGTGGAATTCTTCAGTAATAAGCATGTGCCGTTGTGCAGTGTAAATGATGCTTCAACACTACAGCAGAATTTAAAATAGGAGCATGGTGTGATGGGAGCGATCCTGTGGTTTCCATGGCAACTGGGGAGTGCCAGGCTGTTTGCACTGTGGAAGGCAGTGGGTAGCGGGCACTTCAACATGTGCCAGTATTTATTAAGACTGTTAGGACGGCAATTTCTGTCTACTGCATTGCAATTTATGCCAAATTTAAAGTTTCAGTCTTTTGCAGTGTCAGATGCTTTCAACTCCCATCACCTTTACTGGAAACAGAGATAATTGGCAATGGTTAACAATGTGTCCTGACACCAGAAACTCCGAGTACATCTATTATTCTGTTGGGATACATGATGCATACAGGGAAGGCAAAGAATATTAGCTGCTCTACTGAGGCTGCAGTGGGTTTCTGTTTTGTTTGTGTTCTGTTTTGTTGGTTTTCTTTGTTTGGTTGGTTGGTTTAATTTGCTTATTTGGGGCTGGGTTTTCTTGTTTTCGGTTTTGGGTTTTGGTGGTTTTTTTTGGGGCAGGGTGCAGCTTGTTCTTGTTTTTGGTGCTGGTTTTGTGCAGGTTTCTTTTACCTGTTTGGTTGGTTTGGGTTTTTTGAAACCATAAAAGTGTTTTATAAGTAATTTCGGACACTTCAGGAAAAACAACATTTAAAATTTCTGTGTTTAAGCCAACAGACCCAGAACTTGTTCTCTGTAGGAGTTTCAATTTAATGAGCTTCAGAAACAATGTAATTCTTCCCTACATGATCAAAAGTTCAGCAGATTTTTGTTTAGTTATTAGTGGGGCATGGATTTTCCTTTTGTGTAGAGCATACTTGCCTTCTGCAGTGAGGAATTTTTACTTTATAACCAACTACATTTAAGTCTGTCACATACTTAGGAATGTCAAATTCTAAATAAAGATAAACTGGCTTAGAAAAGGAATCTGTAATGAGATACCAGCTACATCACAATCTCTGTTCATGTATACATGGAATTTGTGCCCATTAGCCTAATGATCAATGATCATGTTTTCTTCAGTTTATCTGACCTGGAAGATTACGGGAGTTATGCCACTGACTTTTGAAGACCAACTATGTTTTCTGTGTCACTATGTTTCTGTAGTTTAGTGTACATGTTTTTAGAGCTGGGTTGACTGGTGTCCTTCCTGCTAGCTTGGAATGTAGGCAGAGAAAAACAAACAAATCTTCCTGAAAATGTCTGACAGCTCTGTAGGTCTCCCTAAACAGTCTGGAAAGGATGCTGTACTCGGAGTTTATTCTTGGTGGTTGTCAAACTCGATGGTCATTCAAACTTTCTCTTGCTACAACAGGACGAGTTATTTGTGCCATTCCTCTTTCTCTAAAATTCCATTTTTCAACTCCTAATATAAATATTTTAAAAATTATATACATTAAAAAATGTTTAAAATATTTTTTTGCTCTTCTTTACTTATAATCATTACAATTTCTCTTTAATTTTGCTAAGCAGATTATAATTGGAAGTATGCAGTCTGATAATATGAAACATCTATATTTTGAGATTTATAGAGACCAAAGCAAGGCATAAAAAGACTGATCTTTGCTTTGGGGTCAGTGGGCTTTGAATCTTCCCCCTAATGTCAGTCATTTTACACTGACTCTAGAGTAACCTTACTTTTCATTAAAGACTATTCTGCATTTCTAACTGATTTCATTAATATCTATTTATCTTTTTAAATTCCTGTCATGTAAACAGGCATTACAGAGTGACGAAGCACCTAGTGTGAAAAGTCAGCAGATGAAGCAAGTGGGTGGAAGTAGGCCAAAGCTGATTCTCAGAGGCTGAATTATTCAGGAAACGTACCAGGAAAAGAATCACACTTAAAGTGGATTTCATATGCGGCTAATAGGAATCACCATAATATTTGTTTCCACATGCTTTGAACCTGTCCCCCACCTCCTAAAACTGCTCTGTGTATGTGTTGTTTTTTCCCCTTCTCCCTTCATTTTATTTCAATACCAATGCATATTAACCCATTAGAATTATCTGCTTGGTTACGCGTTTTACTCATCATTTTTCTGCTATAGTAGCCTGCCTTTTTAATGATCTTTGAATATAATTTATTACATTAAATGAATTTGCTTGAATTGTTTTAAAATATGAAGAAAAACACAGGTTTAAACCAGATTTCTTTACTCCAAATGTCTTGATTTTGTATGTACACAGTAATGTAGAAACTTGTACTTTACCTAGTTTTCAAAATCCTTAGAAACTGGATGTGTAGATTTTAAATGTAGGTCAAGATTCTCCCCTGGTACATTATGTACATATTACTATATCCTCCTTTTCAGTAAAGAATTTCACTGTAAGTTCTGATGCTGAATGAGCAAAGTATTCAAATTTTATAATTCATGAAAATAGCATTACTTATTAAATTATTGTTTTCTTCTAATCTTTGTCTCTAGAAAAAAAAAAACAAACAAATAAACAAACAGCCTTCCTATGTAGTTTCAGTATGAATTCTCAGGTAAAAAGTAGCCTATATGTTATGTTATCTTCTAGAACGAAGGTGTCTTTATGATACAATTCAGTACAAGATTCTCAGTAGATGGCATCTTAGAAGTCATTTTCAGACAAGAAAATGAGCATGATACAGACATGGGAACTAAACTTTGTTATCCTGGTTTTGCTGACACCGATGTTCAACACTGGATTAGGAGAACTTCAATTGCATGGAGTTGGTAGGATTATTTGCTTTTGACTTCCATTCTAGTGCCATTTTCAGTTACATTTTGAAAATCACTTGTCAGCAAACGTCTTGCAGAGGAAGGAGCAATGATCTGATGGAGTCAAAATGCAGAAGAATAGTTTTGGCTTGTTCATAGAACTTTAATACGGGTGTAAAATGCAGGGATTGTTATCCTGGAGAATGGTGGGGGGTGTGTGTTTTGCGTGTTTGTTTTGCATGGTGTGGTTTTGTTTTATTTTTGTTTTGTTTGGTTTGTTTTTGTTTGGTTTTTTTTTTAGGCCCTTGAAGTCCATCAGTGGGAAGAAAATAAGTCATTAGTTTTGAGAAGCCATACCTGCATACTGCTAGGACTACACTTCCTGCAAAGTCGATGACAAACTCAAACCCTTTAGCTGTCAGAAAGATGCTTAACACAGCTTCTCCTTCCCAACTTGCTATATTTTGTACTAACTGTCCTCTCAGAAATAGCTGCTAATTCTGCTTTTAATTTGGACAACCCAGGAGACTTTTCTGTCTACATTCTTATGCCATACAACATTTATATGTGCCTAGTGTTTGTATAAAGCACAGTAATCAGAATTTACAGTGTTTCTTGCTAGCTTTTGAATGATGATCTTAGTGGTTCACATGGCTGTCAGAGGAAAGTACAGGAGAACTAAGGCTTATGGTTTTGTTCCAATTTTATAAGAACACATTGCTTGTGTTTCTAGTAAGAAATGACAATTAAATATAATGTGGTTTTGTTAAAGTGGGTTTTAATTAGGATTTTAAAAATTTTTTCTACTGGAATGCTCAGGGTCCCTGACTCTAGGTTATTTACCACAGAGCAAGGTAGGTCATCATGAAGTATAGCTGGTTACTGGTTCATGATGTCTGCTTTTGTCCTACTGCTTTTTTGTAGTTAAGAAGTCCCATGGTACTTAAGAGGTTGCTGCTTATGCATTCAGAAGAAGCATTAAGAATAACTGATAGTTTTGAAACTGTGTAAAGAGAGAGCTTATCTTTCTGAAGTTTATCATCATTTGCATTCAGTTTCTATAGCACTGAAAATTCTCGCTTTAGCTCTACATTTATTTATTGGATGATCTGCTCATATGAGGAAAATGTGAGACTGGTCTTTTTTTTCCACTTTATTAGTGTATGTATGAAGTCATCTACATAATAAAAATTTTAGATTTTCTCTCTGACACAAAGTTAATTCTATTTAGCATATGACCTTTTAGATAAGAAGTTGGCATTTTAAGAATAGGTAAATGTTTTGATAAGCAGTAATATACTATGAATCCTACTAGTGGAAGTGGAGATCTCAAGAGACCTGTCAGCGTTTTCCAGAGACAACATTGCGACTAGTAGCATTGATAGCAATTTGGGGGCGATTTTTCCCTTATCAGGTTCCTTACTTGGAGATACTTCAGTGCACCATCCCTTTTCTACAGAAATTGAAAGCATGTTCAGAAACTCAAACAGGATGTGCATACATGTGTGTATCTGCTGTGTACATACTCCTGAGGGAGAGATTACTGACTTGTGTTAATCCATCTGAAGTAGTATTTATAAGTGCATTTGACTACACAGTTGTCATTTAAATTAAAATTTGTCAGGTCTGGAAGTTTGGAATTTATTGCATTACAGCCAAGTATAACTTTTGGTAAAGGCGTATTGGAAAACAGAGAAATGACAGTATATTATGTTCACATAACAACCGTATGATATGGAATAATGACAGACTTCTCTTTGTGGCAAAGCTAACCGAAATTTCTCCAAATTCTGGATTTGGAAAATTGTTTTTGCCAAACTTTTGCTTTTCAACAAAATCACCTTTTTAAGCATAAGCTTTTCATGAGTTCCAGTTCTCTGTCAGCTGATTCACGGTTTTCCATGAGATAAATAATATTGACATCTTTAAAATCTGAAAAAATAAGGCAAATATTCTAGTAAAGCTGTCTTTTATTTGGGAAATGATAGGCAGTAACCCTCCTCAGTCTGTGAGATGATCCAGGATCCTCTTCCGTCGTGAGGAGTGTCACTCCAGGACAATGGGCCAAGTGATCCTTCTCCTCTGAGAGGCCTGGAAGCAGCCAAGTCAGTGGTTTCTGATCGCTCTCGCTGGGTTACTGAGGGTCCTCAGCCTGTCGCTGCTCATCTGTGCTCCTTTGTGCTTATGGACATTAGCCTTTAATCAAGCAACTTAACAATGCCTTCTGCAGTTAATTAAATAACCATGTTGAACCTGAAAACATTTAATTGTTTATGATAACCAATGTATTTTAATGTAGAAAGTGTATATACACACTTGAAACAGAAGTATTTCAGGCTTTTGAGTTCTTGAGGGTTGCTTTGTGAAGCAGCATGAATGTCATGTCAAATAGAAACAAAGGCTGAATGCAGGTTCATTAATACAGCTTCATCATTTATTTTCTCAAGAACCTGAGATACATATTTATGGTAAACTGTTTGCTGTCAAATCTGCTAATGTGAAGGTCACTTCAAATATATTTGCATCACTGTTTGGATTTGAGACACTTCTTTAAAGTGTTTGAGTTTAGGGAGTGGCAAATACTTCAAAAACAACAACAGGTCTTTTAAGACCTAGAAGCATTAACATTTCATCTTTTAACATCACTTTTAACAGCAAAGTGCAAAAGCATCCACCACCACTAGACAAAGAAATCAAGCACTACAATCCAGGATATTATTTTCACTAACCTGAAGATGTTATCCATTTATTAAACAGTGTGTAAAAGTGCTACTTCACTTAAGACAGTATATGTAACTGCAAGATTATTAATACACATTTTATATTATATCAGAGTACCTAAACTTGCCCATCTTTATAGGCTGTAAATTCTTATTGATTCTGTGATAAAGGAACTGCAAGTGTTGAATAACAATAGCAATCATGTACTGAGCAGTTTACTCAATGTGCTATAAGTCATAGACCTCAATGTGTTATAAGTCATAGACTAATAATCCAGTTTATTTTCCAGTAATTACCTGTGGACTTTTAAATTATTCCCCAGATTTTGATGTTCATTAGTCACTGGAAATGAAAATGACAAGGAAACCAACAGTGCATAATTTGCAACATTTTTAATGTTTATGGATTTCATAGCATGATTAGAAAATATAAGTGGTACTGCTCTTTCAGATCAATAGAGGCACATATTGAGTACTCTAATAATTGCCTTCTCAAGGACAGTGATTTAACACTGTTAGAAATGATGCTGAAACTACTGATTTCTTACATCTTCATTAGTAAGCAATGAAAACAGCAGGAAAAAAAAAATCCTAAGCAGTTATTTTATTAAGCTCCTCTTGGCACAGTTAATTATCAATTTAACAGAGTTATCTATTGATATTTAATAATGTTACTTTAAGGTTTCGACTGTCCTTGAACTTCAGTTACAGTCATGTCAGTAGTAGTGAAAATATAAACTAACTATATAATAACTTTGACATAAATCGTTTCCCCGTAAACTGAAATTTCGTAGATAAATGTTGGTTCAGTCTTCCTGAGTAAACTTATTACAATGTCCTTGGCCTGGCATATCAGTCTGCAGAAATGTATTAAAATGCAAATTCATGTATGTCAGGCCTTGAGCTGTTTCATTTCATCCCCGNAAAACAAAAAAAAAAAAAAAAAAAAAAAAAAAAAAAAAAAAATCTGAATAGTCTGCAAGATATTCACTCAGAAGGAAATCAATAATATCTTTTCAACTTGATCTAGTTTACATATATGATCAATTTATGTATTTCAAATGTAAACCAAAATGAACAAAAGTCCTATAGTACTGCTTAAACAATAATTCAGATGTTTGAGCTAGTCTCTCTGTTGCACTCTCTCAGGTTATTCCTCTTTCTTTTTAAGATATAAGACATTTATTTTTCTCTTAAGATAAAACGTTGAGAAGGTTCTTGATGCATTACCTCAAACTTTTAATTGGATTCCAAGTTTTATGACTCAACTTTCAAGTTGTATGAGCATTCATTTATTTTCAGTGACTGATATTTAATGATTTAGATATTCTTCAGTTAATAATTTTGTTTCCAGATAAGTCAGTATATCTTCTTTGTTTTTTAAAATGTGCCTGCTTCTACTAGAACAGTTGTCATCTGCATTGTAAAATGAGTGTTCTATGGGAAGCTTTTAAGCAAAACCACTGTAATTTAGTTTGCTTAATGTCAGACATGAGTCCACACTACAACAGAAGTGCTTTAAATGTCAAAACAAATCAATTTTGCAAATGTCAGACTGACATTAATGAAAACTCAGCTCTTTCACTAAGGATACTCTCCTAATTCATAATAAATACTACAGCATCTTATACCATGGCCATTTATCATTAAGAAGCCTTTGTATTATAATTATGAAAGTTTTGAATGACAGAGCAGTCTAGGTGGAAAGAGACCTCAGAAAATCAGCTAGTCTACTCAACACAGGGCCCACTTCAAAGTCTGGTTGGGTTGCTCAGGGCTTGCTCAGTCAAACTTCCACTGTCACCAATGATGAAGACTCGATAGTCATCCTGGGCAAGCTGTTTCAGTGCCTAGTAAAAAACTAAAGAAACAAAAGACAACAACATCAAAACAACAGCAACAACCAAACAAACACAATAAAACAACAAAACAAACACACACACAAACCAAAACCAAAACAACAACAACAAAACCAGACAAAAAAACCCCTACAATACCTCTGAGAAGAGTTTGGTCTGGTCTTGTTTATACCCCACCTTTAGGAAGCAGAAGAGAACAGTTAGGCCCCTAAATAGCCTTGCTTCTTGAGACAAAACAGAGGTTCCTCAGCCTCTCCTTTTATTTCATGTGTTCCATCTCTCTCACCATCTTAGTTGCTCTCCATTTTATTCTTTCCAGGTTTTTGATTTCTCTCTTGCACTGGAGGACCCCAAAATGTATACAATGTACAGAATATTCCACATGTACCTTCATGTGTTTCAAGTAGAGAAGAACCATTGCTCTTGACCACTGACTGTGCAGCCCAACAAGGGGTTAGTCATCATTGCTGCAAGGTTACACTGGTGACCTATGTTGAATTCACGGTCCAAATCATTTCCTACAAGGTTGCTACTTATTCTGTTCTCTTTATGGCTGCATGTTTTGTTTGTCTGGGCTGTTTCTCCCCAGATTGAATACCAAGGTTCTGCAGGAGATGTTGTTGAAGACCTTCCTAGACTTAAAGTACACAACATCCAGTGTTCTCCCCTTGGCCGCAGTGTTTTAAAAAAAGAAAGCAGTCGAACTAGTCAAGAGTAATTCGCCTTGGCAAATTTGTGTGGCTGTTCCCAGACATCTTTTGTTCAAGTGGTAAAAATGACTTCACATAAATGCCCTTGCCCCTTGCTCTACAACCTTTGCAAGCAGTGAGGTGAGTCTGACAAGATTGTAGTTCCCTGGATTCACCTCTTTTTTTTTTTTTTTTTTTTTTTTTTTTTTTTTTTTTTAATTTGTTTTTTTTTTTTTTTTTTTTTTTGGTTTTTTTTTTTTTCATCGATACNGGGGTGGTTAGTAGGTCGAGCGAGGTTCTCCTTCCCCCGTACTCTGCCCTGGTGAGACCACATCTGGAATATTGTGTCCAGCTCTGTGCCCTCAGTTCAAGAAGGACAGGGAACTGCATGAGAGAGTCCGTCGCAGAGCCACGAAGATTATTAAGGGAGTGGAGGAAAGGCTGAAGGAGCTGGGTTTCTTTAGTTTGGAGGAGACTGAGGGGTGACCTCATTAATGTTTATAAATATGTAAAGGGTGAATGTCATGAGGATGGAGTCAGGCTCTTCTCAGTGACAACCAATGATAGGACAAGGGGCAATGGATACGAACTGGAATACAAGAGGTTCCACTTGAATATGAGAAGAAACTTCTTCTCAGTGAGGATAACAGAACACGGGAACAGGCTGCCCAGGGAGGTTGTGGAGTCTCCTCTGGAGACATTCAAAACCCGTCTGGGAGCCTTCCTGTGTAGCATCATCTAGGTGTTCCTGCTCCAGCAGGGTGATTGGACTGGATGATCTTTTGAGGTCCCTTCCAATCCCTGACATTCTGTGATTCTGTGATATGAGGGTTTTGTTACGCAGATCAGCTCTTTATTTTCTAATGACTGCGTGGTTTTCTCAATGTTCTTTGCTCTTTGTTTTAAAAGTATGTTGAAAAACTACTCAGTCTTAAAACATGTTCCCATTCTGTCTATTTTGTTTTTCTATGTATGTTTGGATATCCATAGCTTTAGAAAATGCCTTTGATTGTGCAGCCTGTTGTGTTGTTTGCTCAGCTGGTCAGATACGACTTGAGAGGAATTATCCAACATGGGATCAGGATATTCATGTTTAATCAAAAGAAAAGTCAGAATACAATGCGATTTTGTCACATTTTTTCTCATCTCAGATAAATAATAATAGATTGTTTGTGTCAAACCAATTGTTTACTTCAGGATTGAAACCTATGCATCAGCACTTCATTTATATTTCAGGTATTTAAATGGTGTACTCTGAAGCCAACAAAGAGTAGAATTGTGCTTTTAAGATTATTTCTTCTGTAGATTCAGAATCTGAAGCATGCACCTTTACAAGACTCACTTAGTTTTTAATTTTGCATACAGTGGGATTTATTTTAAGCCACCTTATTTGATATAGGGCTCAAACAGGACAAAAAAGTTGAACTTCTTTAAAATGTTAAGTTAAAAAAAATTGTTTGGCTATAATCCTCTTCTATGAAAGTGACTTAGCCTTTTGTGAATGCTTCAGCAATTGCTGGGTGTCTCACAGGAGCCACTGGTGGAAGCCTCTAGTTCTGATTGACCAACACATTCTCTCAGGTGAACAGTTGCAAAAGGAGTATTTTGGACTAGTTGGGGACTATCCAATATGCTTATTTAAACGCAATGCAAATTCTAGGAGGACTTCCTTTCACTAACCTGTTTATGTGCACCTCCCCCCAGCTTCTGCCTTCTCCAGATTTTAGTGAATATTTTTTTAAATGTCTGTGAACCAGGAAAAAAGCATTTCACAATATTTTATGTTCTAATCAGTACATCATCTGGAGAGTTGGAGAACTTTTCTGAAAATTAGCCATCATTTCTGCAGGACTCATCTTTTCATAGAGTGTTTATCGCATGAATAGCTATTACATCTCATTAACAGTAAAGGAAAATCCTACCTTGCAAAACAGAGCACTTTCTCTACTCAGACATCGTCCAGCTTGTAAAGAATTCCAAGCCACTAAGTTTTAACGTTATTTTTTGATGTATTTCAAAGCTGATATTTTAAACTTCAGAGGATACACACTGTTGCAGTGTTTAGTCCTGGGGTAACCTCAGCTCACCACTGGAAGTCTTTAAATCCTTGTTTGGCTTGTCATTTGAACATCTCACCCTTACATGTGCCACTGCAATGACTTTAGAGGACTTTTAACTGAAATAGTTTAACATTTTATTCTACCACTCTCAACTGAAAATCATATGCATAAACACAGACTACTTGAAATATTATTTCTTATTTACCCAAATAAATACTTTCACTTCCAAATTTATCATGTATCATATTATTAGATGACAATATAAAATATCCTTCCTTGACCTAGTGATAATGCTTTTGTTCCTACATGTTAAACAGTGGTTGGGGGGACAGCTTAAAAATCTACTGAAGTTATTCATAATGGTTTCACCAAAGAAGTGAGTTCACTCAAAGTGAAGTTTGGCAGTGTAATTTTAAAACTGTGGGAGATAACACTTGCAACTTATTATAGAGGACATATTTCAGTGTAATGAGCACAGAACAAGTGTATCACTCACTTTTCATGCTCATACCACATCTGGTAAGGCAGTTGAGTCATAGGGCAATGTAATCCATGTGTTGCTCAGAATGGATGTTGCTCCTAGAAATGTACGTAATGCATTTCCTAACAGAATTTTGTTTCCGTATAAAATATATAGAGAGAATTCTTTCGGTTGACTAATTTCTTGCTCATTCAACAACTGCACAGTGAGGCAAATTTCATGGGTTCTGCCAGCTTTCTGCAGCCTTTTAATATGTTTTATTTGTATTTACAAGACATGTTTAGATGCAATTCAAATAAGAATATCTGTGCTTTTAAATGTATAATGCATTTAATTTATAGTAATGAGCATAAATTTTTAAATGTACATTTGTATTTCAAATAGCAACTGATAAATTACCTTTTAGCTTTTATTTAATTGCTGGTAAAAAGAACAAATAAAAGCAGACATTACTGGAATATATCCTACAGATAGTTTACAGGACCAGAAAGGAAGTGTGTAGATGTCTTTTTGGTTTTGATTTCTTTTCTATTTTGAGTGTAGAATATTTATCTGTTTTACAAATACAGAACTCCTGACACTTATATTTAAAAATATTTGCAGTGTTTTGAAAAACAGAGACTTCAAATGGCTGGATTTGTGAGTTTTATGTATTTTGGATTTGATTTATAGTACATATTATGCAAAAGAATTTCAAAACCATTAAGGTTTGCAAAAGACAACTATCAAACAGAGAGCGAAACATAATACAGAGAATGTTATTTACTTTCTGTAATATCAGCTAATGATGACTAGGGCCAGAAAGCACAGAAGTATGAAGAAGTATGAAGATGTTGGCACTGGGAGCGCAGCAGGATGCTTTAGATACAGCAGGCTCTTAAGAGCAAGAGAATTTTATTCATGGTTTCGTATGTTGTAAATATTTAGGATTTATTCCAAACCAACTCAGATCTCCAGATACAATTCTTAGAGTTCAGACTGATCAGCTTGAACATTTCTAGCTGCACATTTGTTTGGTTTCATTATTTTTCATCAATCAAATATAAAATAGCAGAAAGAAGATAACTTTCATAGTTGTGATAGGGGTCTAGAGAGAGAGAGAGAATTAGAAAAAAAAATTCCCTCCTTTCCTCCTAGATTTATCCTGTGTAGGATAGGCCATTTATAATGCTTCTCATCAAAGTGCATGAAATAACAAGGTGTTCTTTGTCTGCAAATTAAGCAAGGTAGGCACACAAGAACTGACTCTTCATTACAGAGTATGGTCTGCTATTTACTGTGCTTATTTGACCATAATATGCTGTCATTTGACAGGCTGCCCTATTAGTGCCCTTCCACATGCCACACATCTTTTCCTCTTCGCTGACCCCAGTCATGTGCTACCTCTCTGAAACTTCACCTTGACATTTTCTAAAACGCTCTGTTTCAGTTCTTTGTGCAGCTATTCTCTTTTTCCTCATGTAAAGATATCCTTCCCTTGCTTCCTGCAGCATCTACTGCTGTGTCTGAACAGTTAATCTGCTGTTGCTGTTACAGGACCCGCTCTCCAGTATGTATCTGCAAAGGTGTTGTGCTTTTAAGGAGGCAGCCTTTTCAGTCTGATCTAGCAGTGGTGTGACTAGGACATTGTGTTCAGGTTTGTAGTTACTTTATAATTTTAACTTCAGTTACGGTGCTTATGTCTCTGTCCGCGAATTGTGTTACTTGGATTTCTTTGGTACTGCCTCATAACTGTTTTGTTGTCTCTCTGTGCTACAAAACCCATCAGAAAAAAATACAGCTCAACAGGCAGTCCTCAGGTTGATACAGGTAACTGGCATGGTAAGTTCAACCTCATTTCAGCTCTATATTCTCTTAGAAAAAATGCAGAAAATAAAAGGTGAGCAAGAGGAATTGCTTTATCAGTGGTAGCACACAGGGACTCTATTTCTTTGGTGCTGTCAGTCTCCGTAACTATCTATTTATCTGTCTAATTGCAGACACTTTCTATTTGCTTATTCTGGGAGAGACTCATTAGAAAGGTGAAGATGAGAACTAAGTTGCTGCACTGACACATGAGTTATTCTGGTGGTAACCTTCTTCCTGCACATTCTCGAAATAATGTTAAATTACAAAGAGACTGCAAGTGACTGAGGTCTGTACCAAAAAGCAATGCACAAACGAATCATGGAATCACAGAATGACTAGGGCTAGAAGAAAACTTTAGAGGTCATCTAGTCCACCCCCCTGCATTGAGTAAGGACATCTTCAACAAGATCAGGTTGCTCAGAGCCCTGCCCAGCCTGGCTTTGAATGGTTCAATGGATGGGGCATCTACTACCTCTTTGGGCAACCTGTTGCACTGTTTGGGCAACCTCACTGTAAAAAACATATTCCCTATATATAGTCCAAATCTACTTTCTTTTAGTTTAAAACCATTACTGCTTGTACTATCACATCCTGCCCTGCTAAAAAAGTCCAGTCTTTCTTATAAGGCTCTTTAAAGTACTGAAATGCTGCAATAAAGTCTCCCAGGACTCTTCTTTTCTCCAAGCTAAAAAAACCCAACTCTCTCAGCCTGTCTTTGTAGGAGAGGAGTTCCACACCTCTGATCATTTTTGTGGTCTTCCTCTGGACTTTCTCCAACCGGTCCATGTCTTTCCTCTCCTGAAGGACACCAGAGCTGGACAAAGTACTCTCAGTGGGGCCTCACCAGAGTGGAGTAGGGGGACAGAATCACCTTCCTTGACCTGCTGGCCATGCTCCTTTTGATGCAGCCCAGGATATGGTTGGCATTCTGGGCTACAAGTGCCCATTGCTGGCTCATGTCCAATCTTTCATCCACCAGTACCCCCAAGTCCTTCTCCACAGGGCTGCTCTCAGTCCCTTCATCCCCCAGCCTGTAGTGATACCGACGGTTGCCTTGACCCAGATGCAGGACCTTACTCTTGGCCTTACTGAACCTCATGAGGTTCACATGGACACGATTCACAAGCTTGTCCAGATCCCTCTGGATAGTGTCCAATCCCTCAGGCTTGTCAACTGCACCACTCGGCTTGATGTCATCTGCAGAGTTGCTGAGGGTACACTTGGGCCTAGATCTTTGGCCTAGAATGTATAAAAGCTGTCAAATATAATCTTCATGGTAGTGGCCCTCTGTAAGGAATCACACAATAACATGATTTGTAACAGTAATTCAGTCCTTTGAAGTCAGGTATTTACTGCTGTTATTAAACAATAATAATAATTTTTAAAAAAATCTTTATTTTAAACCAATATGTGTCTGGAAGGAAACTGATCCCTGCCTTTTGAACAAGATCCTGCTCTGGATATAGACAATATGTAAAAAAGAATAATAGGATGTTGGTTTGTGTTATGAAACTCCTAAAAAATAGGAAATCACTTAGGGGAAATAAAAACAAATGAATCGAAACCCAAACATTTCAGATTTAGTAGCTGTATTCAAAAATTTTTAATTGCTGACTGATTTACTCTGCAAGGAGAGAACAATAGTATAGGAAAAGAGGTTTTTCTTTAGTATCATTTTTATGAACTATAGTTCTACAAAGGATAGATAGCTCACAAAATGCAGCTGTTGGATTTACATTAGGGAGAAATACAGCCACATGTTGAAATATCAATAATTGCTACTAGAAAGGCAGTGCATGATTTACAATTATTCTAACTTGTTGTTATTGTTGTTATGAAAGTAGAAACTCAACTGGGGATATAAACCTCACACTTTCCATTTGTAGTTGAATTTTCTGGTTTTGCCCAGAAGGAATCTGCAAGTGGAAAGCCAAATGAGTCTGACTGGTAATGTTTGTGCAAAAATTTGAGAGGGCATACACAGGAGTAGCTCCATATAGCTGGTCAGATATGTGAGGTAAAAGAGCTAATGCCACGCTAGAGCATGGAGATCAGAATTATAGAGTTTATTTTGCTTGCTTTTGTTGTGATATGTCCTGCTGAAAATGCTCATTAAGATGTTATAAAGTGGTTGTCTAGAAAAGACCAACTAGGGAAATCTCACATGTAAGACTTAATGTGGATGATATGTCAGTCCTCTTAAGAGGAGGTAAGCATGATGAGAGAAATGCCACAAAACTACAAATTGTGTTGTTATAATTGCATGCTATAAATCAGTATAGAGGAAAAGAACTCTTGACGTGGTCTGGAGTTCATTTAGTTCTGTTGGGGTCTGTACAAGAACAGCTGAAATCATTTAATATCAATCACCTAATAAATGTGTGCTGAAAAACTAACAATTTATTTTTATTTCTCTCCTGAATTTAATTTTAGTATGTGTATGCTTGATAGAACACAACCAAATGTTTCAAATCCTATTCCTAAAGTAAAGGAGCATTATTGAATAATTCTCATTAGCTAGAAGAAGATGCATCATCAGGTACCTCAAATACTTGCAAGATATTATTTTGTTGACATGCCCTCAAATGTTGCTTAATCCACCACGTTTTAAAAATGCAGTTTTCTACAGCTTCAGAACATGCGAATGCAAAAATGTAATAAATTGTATTATCTCAGATGTCTTTTTTTATTGACAACTGCAGTGTCTGGCCAGATTTTACCCTTGAGTGTCTACATTGGGTATACTTTTAAAAATTATACAGCTTTGTTTCTTTTCAAAAAACTTTCCTTATTTTACTCTTTATGCTCAAACCCTCTACATTTCAATATAGATCAGCAGTTTAAACAGGAAAAGGAAGTTTGCTGGAGAGCTCTATATCTGATTTTATCATTGTGAGCAGAAGAGACAGGGCATGTACTTAAACAAATATTACATATTACATATTCTCATCCTGATTTTCCTGAATAAACCAAGAGCTGTAGCTGTGAACTATGTTTGTTGGGGTTTTTTAAAATCTAGATCATATCAGACAATGAATGTTATATTTTATAACAGTGGAGTCTTTTTTCTTTTTCCAGATGATAAATGGAAAATTAAAGTTTGATTCCTTTAGTGGTTAGAGATTCCAGACAATGCATTCTTTATTGTGTCAGCTACATAGTAAGTGAATTTTTGTGTCACTTGTTCCCTATCTCAGTACAAATACAGGGGATAAACAACTGTATTTGTAGTAGTGACAAGTCATGTTTATCCTATTATCCTCTACACTTTCTGTAACGGAAGGTAGGCAATGGCACTATAACAGAAAAAGTGCCTGTGAAGATGTATATAGATGCGTTATGTGATTGATTTTGTGTATTAGAATACTGGAGGCTGAGTGATAATGAAATCGATTAAATTTATCTTACATTGATTACATTGTCTTTTATTAATCAGTGGTTGATATGCTTTTGAATAACATATACTGCAGTGATCTAACTTTTTACAAACCACCCCCACAAACTAAACCAAACAAACCCTCAACATACAATAGCTTTGGTTTTATCTCTGTGTAACTATTAATTGTGAAAATGAAGTCCGTGATCTGCAAAACGAACGGAACTTCTTTTGGTACAGATTGGTTCCATTTCACCTCTATCGTGCTGCAGCAACTCCAGATTCATCCATGTGTCTCTTGTAATGTTCTCACTGGGGAAAAGACACAACACTGACACTTTTTTGGAGCTAAGCATGTGCTTCATGACAGTCTGACTGCCACCTGTATCTTGACTCGTTAGCTAGATACTATTAAGTCATAAGCCAGTTGTGTTTTTCCTCCCTTTCCTCAGTAAGGACAAGGAATTCTCTCTTCAATATGTGGCTGCTATCTGTCCACCTTTAAAGTTGATTGGCAATCACCTGGGAGATCAAAAATTATTGAGCAACTTAATGATATATATTTCATTTACTTGAGAATCTAGGCTAAGAACAATAGAACAACATTCTGCCTTCTTACACCACTGTGCACAAGAAATAACTTTCAGATCTAATTTTTACCTCTTTAGTTACACTTGTCCTGGTACTGACAATTATTTCTTATGTTTGATTCAGCAATAGACTGTAGCTTTCATTTGTATGCCCTGTGTGAAGCAGTAGCAGTATATTACACTCACAGAATTGAACGTTAATTGATTCTCACAGATTTGCACTTTACTGATGCTTCTTTTGTGACTTGGGTGGGTTTTTTTTGTTTTGTTTGTTTGTTTGTTTTGGTTTTGTTTTTTTGTTTTTTTTCTAGAGAAACTTGGTTATAATAACCATCTTTAATCTTACAGTGGTATTTATAGTGCAAGTCTGGCTCAAAGCTGATTAACTTAGTTCTCAAAGCTATTAAAAACACAAGGGTATGGGGTTTGTCATAATACATAGTTGATGGCTCTTCAGCATTAGAGGCAAAGACAAGAGACAGGATAAGTTATGAATTAGATACCCAGATACAGAAACCCTGAGGAAGAGGAAATAACAGAGAAAATAACAAAGATTCTCTCTCTCTGCTCACTGATTAATGGACCACTGAAGGAATCACTTAGGCCTTTGAATAAATTCATCCGGAGCTTCGCAATTGAGAAGAGGAGGAAACAAGATTGTTATTTGGCCTCATGGGAAAGAACAAATTTTTTATGGGATTTTTAAGTGGAGTTTTGGGATATTGTAAAGCCTTAAGGGATGTTCTGATTGTGTGATGTGTAAAACTTATTATGGGATCTTTAGGAGAAAGGCCAAAGCCAGGGAAACACAGGGACTCAGGTGGATTGGAGAGGAGCAAGCATGGGAGAGCAGAGAGGAGGTGGGATAAAAAGTGCCAGCTCCGTGTAAGCAACTGGTTAGTACTATTGTGGGACCCAGCCCTGTGCCTGATTACCATAGTCTGTCCTGCCTTCTGACTAACTTGTTCCTGCTTATTTTCTGCGTGACGTTCTCTGTTCTCTGTCTGGCAAAGATGTGACTCAGTAGCAAACTTCAAGCTAGGCTAGCTGGTATGCTAAAAGGAGGGAAGGGCAGTGTCTTCAAAGACCTAAGACCTGAGCTGGTGACTGGGTAAGGCATGTAGGATCCAGGCAAGGATATGTGATTAACTTAGCCCATGCTAATATTCAGTGGATCCATGAATATCAGCATGCTTGTGAGGTGAAAGTGTGTGTCATGCTAAATAGGCTTTGTCACAAGTATTTTCATCCATCTTGCATTTAAACATATTTGGAAGAATTAATTTCTATCCAGATATTTATATTCTTGAATATAAATTATTTCCTTGAGGATTTTGTGTTTGTAAATACCTCATTTGCAAATGTTTGTTGGGTTTTGTAAAAGACAAAAGATATGTGTATAGTTGACCAAAACTGATGATAAAATTTTGTGAGCCTTACCAAATGCCAAAGGTAAGACATTTATAATTCATAATGTTTTGCATTTTTAAGTACAAAACATGAATACTTTTATTACTCTCAGATAAATACAAATTCTGAACATCAAAGTGACTATTCTTAATGAACCTTTTAATCACTTTTACATATATAGTAGCATTTGTTCTGTCTTACAGGACTAGATTTAAAACTCTGATCATTCTTTGCAAGAAAATTCCTTGAGAAGTTTCCCAGCAGGCACCTATGGGTTTACTAGGCAGTATAATAACTAATAAATACCTGGGAACACTGACACTGAAAACACACTTTCGTAGTGGATGTTCATATTGAATTCTTGGTTTTGTATTTTATTCCCAACTTCACATTTGGTATAGAAACTGTAGTATTTGAGACTTATGAATAGCATTGCATCAGAGGTCATTGATGTTAGTCCTAAAAATCAATTCAGAGCAGCTAAGTCTATACAGTGAAAGGCTGAGGTCAACAGGGTCTGTTCTCAGGGGCTCACTGCAGCAGCCTCATGTCACACCACATTGCTGAGAAAGGAGAACCACTGGTCCTAATCCCTAGGAGAGGTACTTAGATTAAGCTTTCTCCTTGAGAAATGGTAACGAGAAGGGTTAGATGAGAAATAATTGGATATCCTGTTCCTAGGAGGAAAAAGAAATTTGTGCAATATAAACAGTAATGGGAATTTTGCCGACAAGATATTTTATTTCAAAGTGGGTTTTTTTCTTTCTTCTTCTTCTTCTTCTTCTTTCTCTTTTCTTTTTTTCTTCCATTGCTCTTGTTATTAAAGTGCCTAGAACTGCTGTCACGTCTGGCTTTACTGTCCTTTTCTGAGTGATCAATAATTTGATGGTAACACCTGATTTCTTCTTTTTTATGCCACATTATACTGTTGGTATGAGTGGATCTTCTACAGTTCAGACTTGAATATTATCTGCTTTTCTCATGTGCTGATTAGTTACAGATGCCTCCAAAAATAAGAAGAACCTGGCTATATGTGAAACTGTCACACTTAAGGGGTTTTTTTTGCAAAGAGGATGGGAAGGAATAAAAAAAATTGTTAACTCTTCTTTACCCTCCTTCTTACCACCAGCTAATGCCATTTGCACATGATCATATAATTCTACAATTAATAGACCTCGTGTTTGTATGCAGTCCTCAGTATCTTGCTGGTGCTGTCTGCACACTACAGATGTAGTGGCCTTTGTGAATAAATATGGTACCTGGTTGTTTTAAACCAGGAGGGTCTTGTTCATTATCATTCAAGTGAGAAAGGCACTCAAACTCTTTAAAGTATTGTTTGAAATGCCATTTGTTAGGGATAACACTATAAAGAGAGGATAGTATTGATAATATTACTTCCATTTAGACGCTGGGTACCCCAAGTCATGCATCATTGAAAGCACTTCGCATCAACTTGTAGGATGTCATGTCTGTGGAAGGGTTATGTTATTTTAGTTGTTCAAGCTCTTATAAGATTTTTTTACAATAAAATAACAGTTTTCATAGTTTCTACTGTCAAATGGAAAAGGATGTTCACATGAGAACTTATTGCTGCAGTTTTATGTAAAGGACACGCAGGTGGTATAATCACTGACACCAACTGGGAGCTCCCTACAGGCTCCTCTGTTACCACCCTGCAGCCAAGGAATACATACAGCACTGGCCTCAGTACCAAGCTGTGCATGGAGCACAGCGCAAGCCTGGGCTGACTCAAGTCACATGTTAGATGGATCACCAACTCCTTGGTGTACAACAGTCTTACGGCCAGGGTCATTATGCTGGTCAAAGAGACAGATGCTCAAGGTGACTGTGGCTTTCCCTCTAATCTAGAAGCAGTTGTCCTGAGACAGCATGAAGGCACAATTAATGTAATAAATAACAAAAAGAGATTTGTTCACCACCACTGTAACTAAAGCAAGATAATTGAAGTAGATTAATTATAAGATAATCTTGTGATAACAGCGAGCAACAGTGCTGTACTGAATGTTATGCCAAACTCTCTGTTTAGCTACTTCTTAAGAATGGGGAATGGAATCTAAATTGATAATGAACCAGGCTTGAAATTGTGGCTGCTGACTTTATATCACAGCTTCAAAAGATACTAGTGCTCCTTGATAGGTGAAAGTATTACTGCTTACAACTCATTGTCATATAGTTGGTGCTCCAGCACTATATGTTAAATTCTGAACCAGCATGATTCTTCATAATGTGAGGTCAGTCTGATAGTCATCTGCTGTTTTTTTCTCATTCCTTAACTTCTCTGGATACCCAGATGCAGTCTGTACTGTGAGCTGGAGGGCATAGCTTGTTAATTATTGCAATTAACAGACTTCTGCTGATTCAATTTAAGAAGTCTAGTATAAACATATGAATTCAGCAGGATTCCAAGGTTAAACTTTAATTGTATTAATATTGTACTGACCATTTCCAGCTAACTTATAAGCAACACAAACTTACGAGCAGCATGTAAAGAGGATTCTCAAAACTACGAGTTATTTTGGATGGGAAGGAAATTAAACTTCTTAACTATACTTATGCAAAGCTTTAGGGTTATTTGGCATATGTAAATGAAAAGAAATGTTGAAGCTGAGATAGAGCCATCACAGGCAAAATATAAATCACAGAATTAAACACTTATTGTTAAAGAGTAGGGGTTTTTTTGTTTGGTTTTGTGTCTGTGTTTTTTTGTTATTGGTTCTTGTTTAGTTTTTTACTTGTTGGAAGAGGAGAATTTTTTTTTTTTCCACAAAGCAGGTTTTAAAATCAGTGACACCACTGTCTACGTTGAAGGCTGCAAAAGATAACACAACAACAACGGAGCTTGAATTTCTACGAGTATTTGGAATTTTCATGTGGGTATTAGAGACTACAGAAAAAAAGCATGTTATGAATTTATGTAAAATGTTACAATGTAGCCCATTTTGAATCTGTAGTTTTTTTAAGAATAATTGATGCTTACAGTTAGTATACAATTCTTAATGTTTCAGTAGCTAGAAGGGTGGAAATTTCAAAAAGGCGGAACATCTCTCCGTAGTGAATCCAGTATCATAAGACAAAAAAACATGTACGATGTTGCTGGAATTGAACCCAAACGAGATTTTTAGCTTGAGCATGGTAAGTCTGTAAAAGTGTTCACGGTAGCAGGAAAGAAACCCTTCTTAGGAAAAAAATCTCTAAGATTCAGTGCTGGTGGACTATAATAAATGTAAGCTTGATATCATTACAATGCAGTGGAGGAGAATGTAAGGACTAGGCTGACAATCTATTGCCTCTTTACACTCTCATATCACATGAGTAACTGAGAAATAAGCTTGCAAGTGTTTCTGATACTATACATCTTATAAACCTGCAGGAAGGTGTTTTTGTAAAAGGGCGATTATTGCACTAAAATTTTCCTTCTACACATTTTCCTAATTGTTTTGCAGGGGAGATGTTGAGTTTCTTACAGCTTAACCTTAACTGGAATCTTAACATGTTTAAAACTAGTTTGTATCTTCTGTTTACTTTTCTAGTGCAAAGCCAAGGAATTAATGCAAATAGGGAGCAAGGATTCCTGAAATTCAGGATTTCTGAAAGTAATTTTAATTTTAGGTATCTGGTACCTTCAAAACAGACCACTATTACCTAGGTTTCAGCGAGTTTCAGGATCTTAAGGAAACCCTTCTTTCTTCTTTGTATGATAACAGGGGCTGAATGTGGAAATGTTCATCGGCAAACGATAGAAAAATGGTTTAGTACACTGAGAACTGGAAAACAGGGAGACTGGGGAACTGGAGGGTATTCAGAAGGCTGACAGGCTGCTCTCACAGTGGTGAAAAAAGGAACATTACTTTTTTGCTAAGTAGTTAATACACATTGCAGTTCTGCAAACTCTCTGAATGTTTTTTTCCAGAACTATGGCAACATAGTTGTTTACATACTTAGAAATAATGGAAGAGTTAAGCAGCTGGGAAAGAGTTAGGACATTGTCATGGGAATATAATTTAAAGACAAATAGTCTAGTCTGTTACATTTACATTTAGTTAATAAAGATCACAGCATTCTTCAATTTTAAGGAATTGAGTTTAGTCTCACATATTTCTAGGAATCTTTAAAGTTACTACTGCTAAAAATCTATGTAAGTCAGGAAACAATTTTATGGAGTACAAAGCATAGGGAATGGCTTTTTAAAAATCTCTAAGGTGTTTATCTGCATATGCATCTAGACACTTCTTTACAATGCTAAAGGAAAGTAGGAAATTCTCGTTTAAACTTTATATGTTAAAAGTGAGTGTTAGAATTAAAATAAGTGGAATAGAAGTCTGCTGAGGGAGCAGCTGGGCAAATTAAAACCAAAAGCACTGTTGCTTCCACATTAATGAGGTAGTTGGTCATACAATGTCAAAGAATCTTGATATAAATCCTCAGGGGGAGCCTTCAGGCAAACAGGAAAGTTGTTATAAAGACATTTGGTGGCTAAACATTCATAGTTTAATGGAAAAAAAGATTCTCAGTAGATGTTCATTTATTTTGTTTTACCATTTCATTTACTTAACAGTGTGTCTACGTAAACTAATTATTAGTCTGCAACCACTCAATTATGTGGTAAATAATTGCATTTAGTAGCTTCTTCTAGGGTGTCAGGAAGAATATTAATTGCTGTTATGTGGATCGGACCTTTTATACATAAACAGTGAAATTCAAAGTGAAAAATAAACTTTGCTTATAAAGAGGAAAAATATGGCACTTTCCCCTAAGATTTTTTTTTTTTTTAGCCAAGAAATTGTATATAGTGCAGAAAGGAGAAAAATGTTATGGATCTGAGCCAAGGGCCACTGAGATCAGTAAGAATAGTTCTGTTGACCTCAGCTGGCTTTCACTGTAGCTCAATTGAGCTCTAAATCTTTTAAAATTCAGCCTCCTTGCAAGGGTGATCTTAACCTAACTGTTTATTAAACTTCTAAATAAAATTGTAATTTAGTTTGTGTGGAAAACCACCACCAGTCCCGTTTTTAAAGAAAAAGAGTGCTAGCCAAATCTGTCTTTCCTCAGTCCATGTGAGCAATTTTTTTCCTTTGTGCTGAGTATGTGAGGCAGCTCCTTGTCAGGAGTATCAGGAAAAAAAAAAAACATTACATCATTGTCATTCTCTAGTATGCAGTTGAGAGTGTGAGTTATTAAATTGACAAGCTGTAGTCAGAAGATAGGACAAGAATATCTCAACATGCCTGTAAAAAGTTATCTCCCCAGCCTTTTTGCCGTTTCCCAGTATGTGAAGTGGATTTCAGACTAAACATATCTTCACTGACCCTAGAAACCACAGGATAAATTTGTTAAATATTTTTGGCCAGTGTCGAAATTTACTGATACACAATTATGTTATATTACCTACTTCTTGAAAAATGAAGCTAAGACCAAAATTTTACCTGTACCTGAGGAGGTGAGAATTCTTAAAAAAACAACAAAAAAACCCTACAGAGTATGTAATCTAAAAAAAAAAAAGGCATAATAAGAGCTCTTTAGCACATGAAACTTCAAAAGCAGCTTTGATTCAATGTGTTTGGATTCTTGCTACAAAGTTTTGTGTCATCTGGGTGCAGAATTAAGTATGTACATTTAAAAAAAATAAAAAAAACTGAATCAATAGCTGTACTACCTTATAAACCCATGGGATAGGACACTTTAGGCTGGCTTAACATGAGCATCTGAAAAGCGTATACCATTATAACATGGTGCTAAAACACTGCACTAGAGAGCAGTCAGTGCAGAAGAGTCTTTCACAATGGCTGTGGCCTCATAGTGATCACTGACTCTCAGCTCAGCTCAAGTAATTTCTTGCATCCAGGGGTCCTGCTGGAAGTACCCTCAAGTAGGGTGAGTTTAGGTATCAGAATCTGCCAGCTCGTGAGCAGAATGCTGTACCTTCTCTGTGTCAACAGCGCTTGAGATGTTAGTTTCCTTTTGATTCTGTGACAGCCTATGATTTTGTGGGACTGCTTCTTGCACAATACAAATAAATTGCTACTGAAGAGTGCTTGGTTTCAGTCTGGCTTTTCTTTCAGTGAAGTCAATAAGAAATTGTCACTAGTTTTAAACAGAATAAATTTATATCTGCTTCATGCTTAGCTTTCTTGAGCATATACTTCATAGCTGAAGGCTAGGCTGCTTTGTACTAGCTGTATCTAACTGCGCTGTTCTGCCATTACCTCTGGATTATTTTAAATTTGGCTTCTCAGAGTGATGTTGAATTGCTGTCAAACATAATTTGTCAGAGATACACCCTTGGCACAATGGATAGTTCTAGTCAAAATACTTTTATATTATCTAAGGAGAGTGCAATTACCTGCAAGTCATTTTGCATAAAAGATAAGGGAAAGTGTCTCTGACATATTTGATGGAGGTTAGCAACCCTTTCAGATCTAATCAAACGTTGTGGATGTTTTTATTCTTGATGCAATTTCCTTTGCTTCTAATCAGAGGGGAAACAGATGTTTAAATGCAGATAATACAATGAAATTGGCCGCAGGTAAAATATACATGCCATTGTTCCACGTTTGAAGACTCACACTGTGTATGCTTGGTTGAAGTATATATGTGTGTCTAACCTGCATGCCAGCTAGAACGAAGGGAATTAAAATTTAGGGTTCCTCAGGGGACTGTAACTGATGTAAGGCCTTTTCAAGTTGGTGAGAAGAGTGAAATCAGATTAATAGTGACTACAGTTCACTGATACTTTAGGCCAGTCTTTAAAATCTATCCATTCAAAGATGCACCTATTTAACAATATACAGAGGAAGGATGACCTACTGATTAGCCTGTTATCTGCCCTTTGAAAGTCACTTTTCTGTTCTACCTCCACACAGTCTATAGCAAATTGTATAAACCACATTTCCAAACTGTAAAATACCATCATTAGTGATGCCACATTTTAGATCACTTTTTCAGGGATATATTTGTTACTGTGAGATGCTTGAGTCATGAAGCAGAAGAAGCCATGTAAATGAGTAAAATACATAAGACCAGATCATCCTTCTTAAGGAGCAGGAATAAAGTAAACAACAAACAGATTTGATCCCCATCAGTCTCTAGTTTATCCTTTAATACAGTGAAGGAGTATATTCGTTCAGCTTATTTTGTGGAGAATACTGCTCTTATGTATTTTGTTTAGCCTGTGGCTATAGCTGGAAAATGTAGCAAAGCTATTAATTTTGTCTTCTCCCTACTCCCCTTTCTTCCTGCCCTCCACCACTTACTTCTTCCCATCAGTGAGGCTGCTGCCTTACCGTATTTTAAGCTGGTCAGATGTGAATTAGTATCCTCTCTACACATTTGCATGATCAAATGAAGTTTGAAGCAGTCCAGTTGTAGTTTGTGTGTGGAACTCAGTGTGTCAGTTTCTTATTAAGTAAAAAGGCAATTCAAAT
Organism: Pampusana beccarii; assembly: GCA_013399365.1. Lineage (NCBI taxonomy): Eukaryota > Metazoa > Chordata > Aves > Columbiformes > Columbidae > Pampusana > Pampusana beccarii. Next base: position 212,740 of record VWYH01006493.1, read on the forward strand.
ATATTACAAATGTAAAGAGAAGGAAAACACCTGAAGTTATCAACTTTGTGTTCTAGAGACTAACTCAGACTGTATTCCTCAACCCACAGTAAATGAACAATTCCTACTCAAATAGGTATGTGTTGTTAATTCTTGTGTCTTCTGGGTGGAGTTAAACACAGCATCACCTATTCTGTAAAACTACTTAACTATCCTAATGGCAACCAGTGGTAGCAACACTGTTCCAAACGTGAACATTGATAGCGAGAATGGTGTGTGCTCTGAACTGTGTGCACAAGGTTAGTGTGGTTTAAATCAGCTGCGGGATGAGACTTGCATATGTAGTTCTTTATAGAACATATACCAAGGTATATAAATATATGTATATAAAAAATAGATGTATTTTCCCCTGTTTCAACACTTCATTTTCCTTAATAGAGTGAGGAGCGGGAATAGGTTAAGGACTAGGAGTTTGGGAGTGCAGATGATAACTGAATTCTATGAACACCTTTTATCTACAAAGCTGCTGTTACTAGTGGAGTCAAACCATCATTAATAACATAGATAGACACACAACAGTCACTTAAAATGTTTGCTTACTCATTAACTCATGGGGCAATAGTTGGGACATGAACCTCACCCGCATACTCTGGAGCTGGACTCAGGTAAGCTAGGTTGGACCTAGAAGTCACCAGTGTCATAAAATCCTTAAGTCAGTCCGTTATTTCATCAAATGTATGTTTAAACCTGTAATCTTTATATGCATATACAAGCTACCACCCTCTTGAGCACAATCTGATGTGCACAACCTGTTGATGGTACTGGTTGTGCTGTGGCCATCTAGATAATCAGCAGGTTCTCAGGGTCCTCAGATTGTTGGTACAGACAGAACAAATAGGACTGGTACACTGCAGGTTGATGTATTGATTGATTTAATCAGTCCTTGGTGAAACTTTCACGCGCTAACTTCCCAGAATCTGTTTTTCCTAGGAAGGCTTTCCCATCCAAATATCTAGGAACCCATTCACAGGAAATTCAAACCAATGAGGCCTTGTGGCATCACCACTTCATCCATCTTCATCAAAGTTCATTTTGTAGTATTATCAGTTTACGTGATCACTGGCACTTCATTAGGTCTACAATCATTAGGTCTACAATCATTGCATTTACTTGTAACCATATGCTTCTTATGCTACTCTATGACTGTGACTATCATGATTAATAATAAAAACATACAAATGCAATTAAACATAGTACAAGGTGCAGTAAGAGATGTAGAGTAAAATTTCTCTTTGGGATCCATGCCTTAAAAGTACATCCTTGGTGTCTCCCCATGAAATTATGATAATGGTAATATGTTTCCATCTCTCTTGTTCTGTTAGCCAATATGTTTTGTTTTCTCTATTAATGTGTGTAAGATTATATGTATAATAGATCTCTAGTTCTTTTATACCAGTACATCTCACCCTGGTTTGAGATATCATTATAAAAATAGTTATGTAACAGCACAAGTAAATTACTCGTCATCACTGGCAAAGGTAATATATGATAATGATTATCAAAAGATTCTTGTGTAGCTCTCATTGTCCGATACTGATGACTTGAACTGACTGAAAAGTCTCAGTCAAGCAAACTGCTTTCAGAGCAAGATCTGCTTTAAATGTTGTAAACAAACATGCCCAGGTTATTTTGTCTTGAAATACAGGAATCAACACCTTTACAAACAAAAAATAACACCATCTTTTAAAAAACAACCTATTTTCACATAAAACATAATTTTACAAGAATTGCATCACTAGATTCAATGACCGTAACTGCTTTGTATGTTAGAGAACGACCTAGAAATAACATTTTACTTCAGAGGAAGCAGCCCTGTGCAGTATTAAAAGAGACAGGCCAATATTCATCTCCTGTATCCGAAGGCCAGCAGTAGCTAACCTTTTTGGTCACTGGTGCCAAAATTGCTTAAGAAATACTGTGATTTATTTTCATTTGTGCCATTTCACACCTATTTTATTCCCAATGCTTGTACTACTGTGGAGGGATAACTATCACTGCTATAGTCATTTATAAGATATTTAATTCAGCAGCTTAAAATATGCTATTTTATGCTAAGTCACCCAGGAAATTTGCTAGGCACTTTGCAGAAGTGAGACTCCATTATCTAAGAAGGAACAGTAGACGTAAGTCTTCATTTATACAATGCAAATCCATGTGTTTCCAGTCTTATATCTTGATGTAAAAGAAAGTCTCACTTACGTACCGCCCAGAAGAACTCTGATTCATTGCATGTTTTTTTCCTTCGTGTTTTGGATAAGGAATCTCTCAGGAATGGACCAGTTGCAATGATGGTAAGCAACAGAGCTGAGCAGAATCAGTACTTCCACATGTATAACTAAGAAATGTGTAAGAAAATCTCTGCAATCTGTTAATTCAACTAAGAACTGAGGGATAAAATAGTATACCTAAGATAAATTTTCCGTTATGTATAGCTGATCTGTATATGTGATACGAGAATATTTTTTAAGTCATTGGTCTTTGAAAATTAATTTAAACTACATTCATTCTTTTGTCTTTCATGGTTCCTGTCCACCAATATTCACATACTTTCGCCTTATTAGATTTTAAAAAATTCGATACGTTAACTGTTTATTAGCAATGCATGTTTTGTAGTATCAATGCAGCTGTAGTTTTAATGGGATATATGAATGTGGGTGATCACAAAGTTCAGTGTGAGCTTTAAATTCATTTTGAGAGCAACATACACTCTAGCGATGAGCAATATGTCTTAAAAAAATTAAATCTGTGTGCAGACAGTTGATGAGCAAGAAAAGTATATTTTGTTGAATCAGTTTTTCATTTAAAATTATTCAACTAGGGTCTAGTATATGCACTAGCCTATCTCTTTTTCTTAAAAAGAAAAACAAAACAAAACCCCAAAGCAAACAAACAGAACAAAAACAACAAACAAACCACAACAACAAAACCCACCTTGCTTTGGATTTGAAGCATTCACAATGTAGAGCTGAGGCAATTTAATAAATTATTGACTGTTTGCATCCAACTGAAATTTGTTCCCAAAGTATTCCGAAGCTGCAGAGACCAGGAAAAACTAAAGAAACAGAATAAGAAACAGTATATATTCCAGGTACATGTTTTAAAGAAAGAAGATCACATTTTAATTTCTTTTTTAAATTAAATCTTCTGATTCTGCTAAAAATCCCATAGTTATTTAAGGTACTGTATAACAAATAATACCTTACTAAGACACTTGTCATTCCTCCAAAATGGTTATATTGAATAACTTTTCCTTGACCTAAATTATATGCCATGTACATCATTTTTTTTTTTTCCCTGGTTTTCTTTTGTTTTTTAAACACAGTGAATGCAGAAGAATGCTTCAGTCTTCTCCACAAATTAATCTCTCAATTTTCAACTGGAGTAGTCACAACAGGATTGAGATTCTCACAGTGACTGTGCTTCAGAGAACAGAATACCCACGTGGACTTCTATCCAGAAAAAAGAAACAAACAAACAAAATTAAAAAGAAAAAAAAAGGCAAATCAAATCAAAACCCCACCACAACCTGGAATTAAAAAGTAAATGTTCAAAATACGTTTTAGTAAAAGAATTACTTGCAGAGAGAACACACTAATAAAAATTTTATTTGTAGCCAATTTTGTAACAGATAAAAGGAAAGATTTGTTTCATAATACATAATGAATTAGTTCCCAGACTCCTGTATTAACATGAGCTTAATTATACTTCTTTTCTCAATATGAGTAATAACTATTTTAAGAATCAAATGAGTTTCAACTTCATGCTAGCCTGTTACTCCTTGTTTGTTGCGTTCACTGAATTGAAACTAAAGCAAGCTGAACTAAATTTTCCCATCTCCAATTCAGAAGTCTTACTGAAAGAAAACAGAATGAAGAGTTACGTTGTACACTACTCATGAAACTGGGAAAGAAGGTACTTTGTTTTCACTTTTTATTTAATTGTAGGATTTAGAATCTAAGTGAACTATGGAAAATTAATTTATTCCTTCTCTCTGATGAACTTAACCCCACCCCATTTAGATGCTGTAACTCGTTCCCCCTGTCTTGGTCCCTTAGAACCCCTTATGTAAGGGGGTTGTTAATCAAATATTCAGCCATCTCTCTCTCTCTGTATGTGGGATTGCACACAATCCATGCAACAGAATGGTAGGGTATTTCTTGTAGCTTATATCCATGTTTTTGTATCTGCATGCACACAAAGTACACCTATACTCTTTCATTATGGTATACATTAGATATAATGCAAAGCAAGAATAGATTTCACATGAAATCTTTTCATCCAATAATGACTTGTAGTAAACTGACTGGAGCATGAGAGTCTGTTGTGTAATTTCAATTCTCTTCAAGGAGGTGAAGAAGTCTATCTGATTTGTTAGCACTGAACAGTAACTTTGTTAGTAGTGAACCACTGTTTGGCAAGTGGACACTGACAGTACTGATAGTACTGGTGGCCTGTATCTGCCACTTGTTTTGTGTTTTTGTTTTTCTTTTAAACTTGTCTGCATCACAAAAAAACAACAACAAAAAACCAAAACAAAACAAAAAAAAAACACCACAAAAAACCCAAACAACAACAACAAAACCAACAATAAAACAACAAACGAACAAAAATATAAATATATAAAAGGTTTGCTGGAAAAGGCTTTGTTGCTAGAAAGCTGATTTTACTCCATTTTCATAATCCCTCTCAGAAAGACCTCAAAATAACCACTATTTAACATAAACACATGAAAATTAATAATTAAACTTGAAAGCTTCCTGTATTAAGAACCACAGTCTTTACAGTTCTGGAGTTATGTAAATATTGGAAATACACAATTGCTTGATGTGGCTAGTAATGAAAATACAGTGCATGGTCTTGTTTTCTTACAAAGTGCCTGGATGTTGACTTCAGATGTTCTTTTGGTTTATCATCATCTTCATTATCAAGAGAGGCAGGAATTGCTGGTAAGTGACACAAGGGCAGAACTGCTGCAAGGCTGCATTCACACTTGTCTGCTATCACTTCTGATTTAGTGAGCGAGTGATTATTACATTTTCAGCACACTTACTGCATTTACTACACCCGCAGACTGAGTTTGAATATATCTCATTCCATGAGAAGACAGTTCACCATAACAGATGTCAGAAAGCAAGACTACTAGAAAGGCAGTGAGTGATATTTATGCAACCGTATTGATGGAATTTACTGTGACCTGTTTAAGCTGTAATAGGTGAGAAATCATTGTCTTGCAGTTATCTGTGTTAAACAATAAGGTCTTATACTATCTTGTGAGAATTATAGGCTATGTTTTTCTTTCCCTCCTGTCTCAGAAGACACTATATATGAGTTCTACAGGATTAGAAGGTTAGAAGATTTTTTCATACATACATCTGTTGAAATTTATTTATTTTTATGAGCATAAGAAATAGGTGTTTTCTGTGCCTTTTCAATAAAGGCTTTTATTTTCTTCAGCCTCTCATTGACAGTGCTTTCCTTTTCTTATCCTCACTTAGTTGAGTGTATGCATAGTATATACATTCTAGTGATTATTTATAAAACCAGACTGATTTTATTTCATGTAGGATAATACAGGGGGGAAACCTCCAACTTCAGAACATTGAAAGCCACCCTGACTGCAAAAAGCATACATAAATTTCAATAGTTCTGTCTCTAGACAGGAAAGAGATGCATGCATAAATTGTTCTTCACCTTTGCCCTAAATCCATGTTCATGTCTCAAAGTCCGTGTGAATATTGAAGCTTCATAATGCACCATAGAGATCACATAATTTGGGCAGTCAGAGAACTCACAGAGAACAGGACAGCATAAATAAGAATGTATGTGAAGAGTGGCTTTATGTTATGTTATGAAGCTAAAGATAAGACAAGTAAACAAGTATAAGTTAAAAAACAGAGTTGTAATCATTGTGTGTTTGGTATTTCTGGTTTGATAGTTCTGGTTCTTAATTTCATATATAAAATAAAAAATAAATATAAATATATAAAATAGATAATATAAATATATAATATATATAAATTAAAAAATAGTCTTCTGTATTTGAATGATAAGGTGTTGCAGGAAAAAAAAACCTGACATAGTATCTGCAAAGCCAGCAACTACACTGAATGGATGCAGGCATAGGTTTTCTATCACAATAATCTATTTTACATCTTTGGTGTACATCTGTCCTAAACTTACTATTCATTCTACTTCCTGGTTAAATCAGTAAAAGCTTGTGTTTACTTCAGTGGGAACTGGATCAGGATGACAGTTAATTACTAAGACCACCTGATATACTGTAATTTGTCCTTAATGTGTTAATATAGATATGCAGATATGCACACAAAGCTATTATTGCTAGTTTTAGTTTAAATGTGCTGTGGTACCTCAGGGGCACTGTACAAATTTGCTAAAGAATCAAGAATTATTTTATTCAGGAGCTAAATCTTGGATTAATGTTTAATGAGAAATTTAACCTTGTTCTTCCTTGTTACGGAACAGCTCTTAAGAGAACGTGCAGCACAGCAGAAAACTGGGGAAATTTTTCCATTTCTCATTCTTTAGAAGAGCTTGAGAACAGTTCAGCACATGGATTATAGCTCTATATCTGGTAACTGATATGTCCTCATTAAAAAGAAAACATTTAAAAAAAATTCTTACTCATGAAGCATGAATGAAAATTAATTTTCCTCTTAAAATGGGAGACAGACAGGCTAGTTTTGATGTACACAAAAAAATCCCCACACCTTGAAATAAAAACTTTGAAATTCACTGCTACTGGTAAAACATACATTTATTATATATTCACATACTAAAGAAATTAGACCTAAACGTTATGCATTTTCAGAATTAGATCTAAATGTTATGCATTTTCTCTGTGACTACAGTAGGCTACCAGTTACATGCATGCCTTGCCCAGGCATCAGTCAGTTGTGCACGTCAGTGCCTCTTTCTATAGGTTTTGCTCTGCTTTTTGTCTGCAATTTAGTAAAGTATTTCTGTTCAAGTAGCTCAACATGTATTTACATGTCTTCATAACAGACACTGCAACGTGCTATGTTTGCACAAGCATGTTCTGTAAAATGATAACATATTTTGTATGATTTTGATTTCAGTTATAAGAATCCTGTGTCATGGAGGCACCCGAAAATAAGTTTTGGCGGACAACAAGGTCCAAACCAAACTTTATTCTGGCCAGAAAAGTACCGCCAATAAACTGATTAGAAACGGGGTTTATACAATTAACTAGCACTCCAATAACATAAGATATAGGTTCGGGTATCAGGTCAGGAGATTATTTGGGATACTGCAAAATAAAAATAATGGAGATCCACAGTGTACATACACACACTCACAAGAAAATAAAACCGGAGCCCTCTCTGGCTATTTACCCACAAGGAAGAAACGGTAACCTATTGTGGCCAGGACTTACACCGGACTGCCTGGCAAGGAACTTACACCTTGCCTATCTCAGGCAAGGAATTATTAAAGTATATATTCAGTAATTTATCACTCACCACCCACAGAGGTGAGGCTCTCCCAATCCGGGGAATTGCCTTAGACAGCTGCTCTATCTAAGGGGAGGGACTCCAGCAGCATGGCAGACCCGCAGCTCCGAGAAGACCACACAAAGGGGCTCTTCGGCGGGAACCCAATTTATAGTCTGCTCAGATCTGGCTGTGGGCATTCGAGAAGCTCCTCGGCTTCTCTGTGCACCGCCCCCCATGACTGTGGGCATTCGAGAAGCTCCTCAGCTTCTCTGGACTGTGGGCAGGCTTGGCCCCTCCTCTGCTGACGACCCTGCCCACCGGCTCTGGGTCTCCACAAAGAGAGCCATTAACTGCCCGTTGAAGGCCCAGTTCTGAGAGGGGGATGTGCAACTGCCACACCGGTCTCAGGGTGTGTGTGTGGGAAAGTGCAACTGCCACATCCTCTAAGTTTTCTTTGCTTTACCACATGTTGGTTGGGAGTTTTGGCTTTGGATATTTAAATTTCAACTCAGTAACTTCTTGTTTGTCAGAATGATCCCTCACTGAAACTCAGGCTCTGCCTCATTTGTCTATTAACATGTTCAGAAAGTCTCTGACTGTGCAGCATTTCTGACATCTCTGTGTCTATCTTGTTTCTAGAAATCAAGTAGAAAAAATGCATTACAGTCTTCCAGTTCAGTCACTATTTAGTAACAAGTGAAATAATTCAAAAAAATTAAAGCAATTTTCTATGAAGAATAGCATTCTTAAATGAAAGTCATTACTGATTTGTCAGCTTATTTTGCTGCAGTCATCAATCTTCAGGGTGCTTTAGAGTGTCCTGGAAAAATGGAGAACAGAATGTGTTCCTTTTATTTTCGCTGGTGCGTTATTCTGAATAGAAACAGCAACATTTGTTGAAGATGAGTGAAGAGAAGCTAAACAGCTGGGCTAAGAAGGCTTGAATTGTGGGGTAGGAAGTGTATATAATGTTAAAAATTTGGGGTTCCATTTCAATTTAAAAATGCATGAATCAGAGCATGTATAATTTTATAGCACAGCTGAGTAATGTAAAAGAAGAAATCTGGAACACATCAACACAACTGAAGTGATCAATAACAGCAAGTAACAACAAGTGTTTTATGGCAATTTGAAATGTTGCTTCACTTTCTGGAAGCGAAATGAAATTGATCTTCCTCTGCCTTTTACTTCACCTTGCCTAGTTTTAAATTTCTTGTAAATGGTTCACAGCAAGGGAGAATTGTCTCTAAGCTCACCTGTCCTCCTAATAATTTTATTACCTTATTTATTTTGGTGCTTCAGCTGCTTGTAAAGACTATCTTCTCTTTGCTACTCTCTGTGGTCTTCCTTATTAATCCAGAGACTTCCATGATGCTTCTTTCTGGTTGCAACATATTCTACAATCTCATGGTTCAGGTTTGGCTTTTTTTTGTTCACTATGCCTGCGATTAGAAGTGCCCTTCTTGAACTTTGCATCTTGTTTCAAATCTTTACAAGAATTATCACATCACGATTAGCCACACACTGCATTAAAAAATATATCTAATAAATGGAAAAAGATAGTGCCCAACACTAATTCATGCCATCATGAAGAAGTATAGTATAAGGACTTTACAATGCAAATACCCTGTAATATTTAAAACTTCACACTTCAGACTATGAACTGTTTAGCTGTTCTCAATGCCAAGAGCAGTTCAAGAAATGGATTTTCAGACAGACGTAAGGTGTGTCAGGCAGGTGCCCTCAGCTCAAAGGCAGAGCAGGAAAGGAGGCTGCAGGAAAAAGAAAGGGGACTGTTCACACAGTTCGTTGATGCCATAGTTTTTTATTATTTGTTGTGTCATAAACCGAGGTGCTTTTTAGATTTTTATGGAAGAATTTAGTAGTACCCTTCTGATAGTATATAAGCCTGATGGGAGGCTGGATGCAGAAGAGCTGCTGGTTTTCAGTGCAGCAGTTAAGAATTGTAGCTGACAGAATCGCCTTTTGGCTCTGGAAACACTGTGAATGGAGTCTTGGGAATGTCTTTGAGATTTGTGGCAATTGGTATAGTTATATGAGAATAGCTGTCTACTGGATATACCTGCAATTTGCTGCAGAAATAGTTTCTTCTTATCTTCATTGTGGATTTCATGCCATGTCAGTTGTAGGTGACAAAATCACAGATTGCTAAGATGAATTGCTGATATCTCATGGACTCGGATTTTGTTGATGGGGGAATATTTTTGGATTTGGGAGCATGAGGGATCACAGTGAAATGTAGACCCTTTTCAGAGACCTGCTCACCATACCATCTGTAATTGCAGTAGCATTTCCAGTTGTCTTTGCATAGTGGAAACACCTCTCCTCATTTTATAAGATCATCCAGAATTAACTGGGTGGGGTTGTGTGTGCATGTGTGTGTGAAAGAGAGAAAGAGAGAGAGAAAGAGAGAAAGAGAGAAAGAGAAAGAGAGAAAAAGGAAAAGAGAGAGAGAGAAAGAAAGAAAGAAGGAAAGAGAGAAAAAGAGAGAGAAGGAAAGAGAGAAAGAGAGAGAAATATGCATGCTTTAGCTTTTTCTAATGTAATTATACTTTTCTTGGAGCTCTTTAAAAACATATAACTATGCAGATAGGAAAGTTGCAGTGTTTAGCAGGACAGCATAATTTTGTTTTACTTCTATTTTTTGAGCCCTTTTTTTCAATATATTTTTACTGTTCATTTAAATTTTATTCTAGTATTTGGTACAGAGGAGTTAACTGTATACTGAATAATCTAACAGACAGTTACAGTAATATAGCAAGTTGTGGCATATGAAAATATCCTATTGATAATTACATTTTCTGGATTTCTTGACTATGTTTATTACATTTACCCATATGTGGATGCTTCTTACATTTTCAGGGGAAACAAACAAACAAACAAGCCTTTTTTGAAAACAAGAAACTGAAGATGAAAACAAAATACCAAAAAACCTCCAACAATTTTAGCTTCATTGTGTCAGCTATGACTCTGATATAAAACAGATGAAGATGAAAACACACATTTAAAAACTTAATGGATAGTGCAAGTTTACATCTTTGTTGTTTTTCTTTTTGGTGAAGGCATATTTCTACAAGACCAAGTCTTATGTAAATGTTAGGTTCAGTATTAAAATAGGTTTATTTGATTTGACAAGTTGATCAATGTTCTTTCCTGACATTAGATTTTCATTTTTATTTTTTTTTACTAATGAGTCATCAATAGTGTGTGAGGTCAAGAAAATTGCAGAAATTTGTGATGTTGGCAAAAACTGAAAGTTCTCCAGTGAGTCCTTGAAATGCTTTACTTGAAGTTGTTGGTTGATGTTTCTCAAAACTCTGTAGGTATTACTGTATTACTAAACTTAAATGTTGTTCTAAAAGTTTTTATAAGAACTAGGACTTCGGTGCTAAAGTTTAAAGTCTGTAAACTTCTTTGTGGTGGTTTAATAGCAACATAATTGTAGCAGTTGCACATCCCCTTGATACCTGAAGCCTTCAATAGGGCAGTTGGTGGCTCCTTAACACCTATTGTGCCCCACTGTGCCTGTCCCAATTTACACATCTAGGATAGGCAAAGGTGCTCATAGTCACATCCTCGCCTACCCCGGGACAGGGTGACTTCATCTCCACACAGCTTGGGGTGAGGGGGGGTGGGGGGGAGGGGGGTTGCGCAAGAGGGATGGACCTCTCAGTCGGTTACCAGGGTCCTCAACAAAGGAGGTGCTCAGAGAAGCTGAGAAGCTTCTGGACTATGTCGTAATGCCCACAGCCAGATCTGACCAGGCTATAAAATGGAGTCCCCGACGAAGACTCCCTTTGAGTGGTCTTTTCGGAGCAGTGGGCCTGTGAACAGGAGCCCTCCCCTTAGGCTGGGACACCATCTAAGGAGACTTCCCAGCATTGAGAGGGCCTCAGCTCCTCATTTGGGTGAGTGGTTATTTACTGGATGTATCCTTGAATAAGTCCTTACCCAACCCAGGCAAGCGTGAGCCCTTGCCTAACCCCGGCGAGTTATTATTTTTTGTGAGTGCCTTGGAGTGAGCAGCCTCTGGTTTTGTTTTTTTGTAAGTGTATGAGTGCATGTTATGGATCCTTATTATTCTTATGTTATCATACCCGAATAATCTCCTCAACTAAGATCTGAATCTGTATTTTATGTTGTCGGCGTGTTAATTAATTGTTTAAACCCTGTTTCTAGTTGGTTTATTGGCTACGCTTTTCTAGCTAGAATGAAGTAAGTTTTGGTACTTGTTGTCCACCTAGAATTGACTTTCGGGGTGCCTCTGTGACAATAATGCAGTCTCTTATAGGCTTTTTTCAAATTATGTTATTAGTGGAAATAGAATCATAGAATTGTTTTGGTTGGAAAAGACCTTTAAGGTCATCGAGTCCAACTGTGAACCTAACACTACCAAGTCCACCAGTAAACCATGACCCTAAGCACCACATCCACACATAAACACCTCCAGGAATTGTGACTCAACCACTTCCCTGGGCAGCCTGTTCCAATGCCTGGCAACCATTTCAGTGAATAAGTTTTTCCTAATGTCCCATCTAAACCACCCCTGGCACAACTTGAGGCCATTTCCTCTCATCCTATCACTTGTTACTAGGGAGACGAGACCAACACCTTCCATGCTACAACCTCCTTTCAGGTAGTTGTAGAGAGTGGTATGGTGTCCCCTCAGCCTCCTTTTCTCCAGGCTAAACAAGCCCAGATCCCTTAGCTGCTCCTCATAGGATCTATTCTCTAGACATTTCACCAGCTTTGTTGCCTTCTTTGGGCATGCTTCAGCACAACTACAATTATCTTTTTCTCTAGATATTTCATCTTCTTGTTTCACTAAATTAATGCATTTTCTTTATTTTTCTCTATAAATGTTCAAAATATAACGAAAATTTTAGTTAAAATTAGTTTTTATGACAACTAATTTGCTATTTTAGTCATGATCAGGGATAACTATTCTCCCTTCTGTACTCATGTTTCACCTAAGCCTTAAAGTTTTAAAAGTATTTTTTTAAAAATCCAGTCAAGTTTTAGAGTATTAAATCAAGAAAGTGACCTGACAATTCAGTTCATCATTTTTTGATTCCTTAGGGAAAAAATGGGACAATCTTGCTCGTTATGAATCTTTGTAATTTTCACTTTTACGTTCAACACTGAACTGTCATTCTGATGCCATTATTCCACTCTGCCTTTAATCCAGTGATGATACCAGAAGACACTCCTATCTCTAAGCTCTCATGGTGATTCCTTCTTTCTCTGTCTCTTTCACCAGTCTTAGATTTCATATGACTGATCAGTGAGCTAAATTGAAATTAACTGATGGGCTTTAAGACAAACCTTTTTTTTCCTAGATGATTTGGGATGTTAGCGAAAAAGTTACCATATTAATTTTGGACTGTTTTGCTTAAAATGTGCCTAGTCTAGTTTATCATGTTTATCATACCTACTTAAAATAGCTTAAATGAAGGAGCACTATAAGGGCAGGTAAGCTCAGACTGAGACAAGAGGGAAAGGCAGCTGTGCTGATTAACATCAGTTTAAACTGATTGGATGATTATGATGAAATATATTGCAATAAATTAATTTCAGGATATTACATATCTTTAAGTAGTAGCTGTCATATCAAAGAATCCCAAAACTGTCACATAAAGGTGTTATTTTATCTGCTGCCTGGAATAAAATGCAGTAAAACAGAAGAGAAATGCCACAATATAATTTGTTAAACCAATTAGTGATATATAATAATAGATCACACTTCAGGAGTGGATTATGGTTTTCATGTCCAATTAAAAGTTTAATATCTCTGTTCTGAAGAGACTTTAACCCAAACACTAGTACCAGTATTCAGTAGCTTACTGTAAGGTGAAATGATGGCTACTTGAAAGAGAAATGTAGAATGTGCACCTACATAATAAGAAATTGCAGTGAGGACAGACCTTTTAGTATCTGGTTTAGAAATAAACACATCATCTAAACTTAGACTGTATTTGATCTAACGTTAGTCTGACAGCTGAAGAGACCACAGCCAGTAAATAAAAAGGTTCATCTCAGAACAGTTTTATAAGAAAGTCAGTGTATATTGTCAGCTGAGCTGTGTGAAAAATCCCAGGCAAGAAAGAATGAGAAAAGGTTGTTTTGAGGAGGGAGAGGAGCCAACAGGATATTGGATCATGGGTGAGAATTTCACATATTAGAAATAAATTATTTATTATAAACATAGGGGATTTAGCTGTTGTAATATTTCCTTCATTAAAGAATGCTAATTATTTTGTAAATGGCTTCTTTACAGGAATTTCTGGAAAAGAAAATTAATAAATGTACTAGATGTGCCTACACTGTTGGTTTAAATCAGTCAAATTGAAATTGTTTATTCTGGGGAGCAATGGTTTACCTGTGAGCATCCTCACATTTGGGAAGTTTTCTGATGCGTATTCAATTCAGTTGGCCACCTACCTCAGGCCTGAACCTCCCACTAGCAGGATTTATTGGGAGTGTCACATGTGAAAGATAATCTCTTCGGGTAAAAGAACGCTTTGTAGCGAATAAACTGAAGGGATAGAAGTGTTTCCTGTTATGATATAGTGCGTAGGAAATGAAGTCAGCATGTGCGTTAAAACCTACCCCCTGTATGTGTCTAGGTCAATAAATTGGTTTTGCTTTACTTTTCCTTTTTTGTTTTGGAACTAGGGATGCATACTTAATATGTTGTATAAACTTGTTACTGAGGCACAAGCATTCAAGATACCCTGTATTTAAGAGTTCATGCTGGTACAGAGAGAAGAATAAACAGCTTAATTTCAGGAGGACTGTTAGCAGATCACAAGCCTTCTTGATCCGCAGCTTACAGCACCGGCAACAAATAGGCTTCTTTATGGCTTTGTACCAGAAGGGCCAGTGAGGTTGTCCATCCTGAGGGCCATAATGGAAAGCAGAAGCCAAGACATTCTGAAAGGAATACTGTGTGGTGACACAGACTTTGGTGCCAGTCAGCATTCTCCCTAGGCTTTAAAATAAAACTTGCCACAAAGATTAGACCAGGTGAAGACCTCTGGGGACCTTCTGTGTGCTGATGAAGCTGCTGCCTCAGCAGTTGTGAAGCAGCTGCAGCTCCATATAAGGAAAGAGCAGCCAGTAGGTATGCATGCTTACAGTGCAAGTATGATCTTCCAGATGGCTCTTCAGTTGTTAAGGAGGATGCATTTGCATTTTTCTCTGTGAAGAAGGTGTAACACATGTTTTCTGAAGTATTGTAGAATAAATGGTGTTTAAATTGATGCCATATTAACATTTATTTTGCCTAGCTTTAAGTGGAGCTGAATGATGGCAGTCCCCACTGAACTCAACTTGAGTTTCTGTCATCAAGATAGTACCAATACTGAGGGAGAACCTTCTTGCCTTATTTTCTAATGATTTTTATATTTACATTATAATACTCTTGTTTATAATTCTCTCTAGATTGATGGACTTGTCTGCTTGCTACACAAAGGGACTGATTTCTATGTGTGTAACAGCAAATTGTTCATTTGCAAAATAAGACAAAGAGCAGTCGTTGGAATCTTACCAATTAGAGAAATAAATAAATTGCACATTAAAATAAAACTTTAAAATCCCATTTAGAAATACATTTGACATGAAACTCTTGAAGATAATTGTCATAGCCAGGATGGTAATGAATGAGTATAAGACCTTGCATTACTCTAAGTGAAGGTTAAATGAAAATCTGGATTATTAAGTGATCATTTGATAAGATTTACATAGCTGTATGTTTGTGATTTTTCCTAAAGTGTTTATTTTTTTGAAAGTGTACATTGTTTTATCATATATTTTTATGAAGACAGCATTGGCTAACAAAAGAAGCAGTTGCTTTTGTTTCCTTTTACACTTGAGTCTTCAAGGGCAGAATGGGACTCTGGGCATGAGCTGATTTCCTTTCCCCTTATCAACACCAGTTAACAACTACTGCATTGCTCTATTTTGTGAAAAACGAGGTAACTAGATCCCTTAGTGGGATGGCAGAGAGGAGGTGAGTTGGGAAATAATAGTGAGGTTTCTTCTCTTTACATCTTATGTAATTTTAGTGTAGGATCATTCAGGTTGTTTTCTGCACTATGAGTTGCTAATCAATAGCATTTAAAATGTCATTTTAGTTTACTGAGTCTTGACATGTAATCAATATTACTTTTTATTTACCTAATTGAGTTTGCATACTGTAACTTGAATAATATATGGATTGGCATTTAAAGAGTGAATACTTCTCCATTTTCTTCTTCGAGTATTGCATACGTGTGCGTGTGTATCTGTATAGTATAGACAATAGGACTGTCGTCTTTCAGCTATATTCACTGCCAAAAATAGTATTGCAAATACTGTTTTGTCTAAAAAGGCTAGATTACCTAAGGTTATAAGACTTTTTTTTCAGTTATTAATATTTTATTGAATCATACTAAAATGTTAATATACTTTGTAATTAAAAGTATTTAATAGTTCATGTAACTGGGGAAAAGCGTTTTTTTATTATTATTATTATTATTTTGTTTTGTTTTTCCTTTTTTTTTTTTTTCTGGTATAAAAAACCATACTGCATACTGTACAATGTGATCCCTGCAGCAACACCTTTCTGGTTTAGCATGATCGTATCACTGAAATCGATGTTAAGAATCTCATTGAACTGAAACAAAGCAAGCCTCACTGAGGAACTCAGTTTTCAACCCAGTCTGCCAAAATGAATTTTTTTCATTTTTTCACATAAGCCATTACACTATTTTTAGCATTTCTTCATGTTTGTTTTTCTTTTCTATAAGCCATTTTAGTGAACTGCTTTATCTAATATCTTAATGAATGAATGACAATACTTTTTGACATAGAACAAACTTGGCATTTTCCTGAAAATTAATCTGTTTTTCTTAGCACTGAGCTCAGATATATGTTGGTAAATTCATTTAAAATGTCTTTATTTTTTGAACAATTGATAATTGCTCGGTCAGCAAACACTATACTGTATGTTAAAATATGGAGGGAAAACAGCTGTTCTTCTTGCAAATCACAGGCACGAAACTATTTTCCTTACATGGTAAATCAAAGAAAATACTATGTTTTCCAACAGGAGGAACTCTGTAAGCTTTAACAGTCTTTAGCAGTTTAGGTTACTGTAGTTTGTAACCTATTTGGGTGAATTACATAAGAAATTTATTCATAAGGGACTCAAACCACTTACCTACTCAGATTACTCTCTTAATTTCTTTCAGTCTTTTGGCATTAGCATTAATGTGAGCATTTTGTGTGCAAGGGGTGTTCAGTCAGACTTTCCTTACTTCAGTTTGCTCCTTGCAAAATGAGTACAGTGCGTAGTTTCTCTACATCAGGAAGAACTTGTGGAAACTTATCAGACTGTGACATCCCCATAAAATACAACCTTTGAATTCATGAGTAAATATGGTTTTTTAGGTGCCTGTGTATTTTGACCACAATGAAGTGATAGCTGCTGTTTTTTTCAGCTCCCTATTTCAGCAACTGTTATTTGCTTGTTTCCAGTGAACCAAAATGTTTTGCTCTTTTTGGTAAGTTCCACTGTAAGTGTCCTCCAACTTGAGTCTATTGTTATATTCTCTGGAAGAAAACAGTCTGTGGATGCGACAAGAAAGTTTACCATGATCACTGATCTTCACAAATAATAAGCAGGTCATAAATAATAAACAGACTTTTTTTTTTGCTCTTCCAGTCATAATGGAAATGATTTTTAATGAAGGATAAAAATGGCAGGTAGCAAAATCAGCATGTTAATTGAAACACTGCCAGAAAACAGGCAATTTTAATAACTAAAAATAAATATGTCTAACATATTTACCGAAATAGGGACTGGACTTGTTCAGTGGCATATGGTTTTCATAGTGTTTTAATAATTAGCGTATTTCTGACACAGTTGCACCAGGAAAGTACCTGGGAATGGCTGAGAGATAACATGGGCCAGAGGCTGTTCCCAGCTGCCAGTCTGAACCAGTTCCCTCTAATTTTGTGGGAGAGGGGAAGAGTTCAGCTTTATGGGTATGTACAATGTTGTTTCATGGGCATTTGTCCATTTTGTGTACTGAGATGGAACCTTAGTGCCTCTCGAAAACCATGGCATTATTTTGCTAACAATGAGATGCTATCATCCTTACATCAGATGTGAATCAAACCAGCTTGCAGGTATATGGGAATAAACTGGGTTTGTGTGTGTGTGTGTGTGTGTGTGTTGTTATTTTTCAAATTTAATTTAATTTAACCTTTTTTTTTTTTTTTTTGTGGTAGGAAAGAGCTGCTTGAACTTGATTTTGTTAATTGTATAAGGTTAGTCTGTTGGTTGAGGGTTGCTGGTCCATTTGGATTCTCTGATCATCTTTCCCTGGCTGTGCTGGCTAAAGCCAGGGCACACCTAAGCTCAGCTATGATCTTCCTGAGAAGGTGATGCTTCATTAGTGGAGGAAAAAGTTAAGTTTCTTTTTCTTCATTCTGTGAGCAAGCAGCATGGCACAGCTTGTGTCTGTGCAACTATTGTCTTTCCCCTCTGAGGACAGGGTGGTGGTTTATCCACCTGCCTGTGGGAAACAGCCACTGCTGAGTTTTCTCAAGTGAACTGTGCACAGTCAGAGTCAAGGAGGGTTCTAGTAAGCATGAATCAAAATTATGCTGAGGGTGGGGTCATTGTGCCCTCTGCACTTCCTCTGTTTAGTTCACTGTTACAGACATAACCAGATATTAAATTTGAAAATTAGAATTTCCTGATAACTAGATTACCTCCATTTCTATATTTTTGCATAGAAATATACAATGTTCACTCCACAGAGAGAGAAGGAGAAACAGAAAGAGAAAACCAATTCTCTGTCTCACTTCTGCAGGAAGATGGTAACACAAGTAGGAATCTATATGAATGCTCTGTTTCTGCAAACTAACAGCATGAGGAGCACTTACTCTCTCATATGTTCATATTTAGTCAGTCTATCAAACATTAATTTAGCTATACAATGAAAAATATTTGTGGAGAACAGTGCTTTTTTTTTTAATTTATTTTGGATTATACCAACCCTCATCACACCTTCAGCTCTTCCTCCCCTTCTATTTAAACTTGGATTCCAGAGATTCCTTTCTTTTGCCATCAAGAGTTTTGCATAGGGAAAAAAGTTCTAGGATTCATGGTAAGAGACAAAAGCAATAAAATTCCTGGATTTTTCAGAAACTTTGGGGTGGTGGGTTTTGTTTTTGTTTGGTTGTGTTTTTTTGTTATTGTTGTTTTGTTTTTTGGTTTTTTTTGGGGGGGGTGTTTTTTTGATGGAAATCTTTTTGATAACATCTAAAAAATGAAAGATTTTGTGTGTTTGTATGTCAAAATATGTAGATTCAGATAATGTAAAACATAAAGAGAATGCATTATATAACTTACATTATGTGGTTTTGTTGGCTACTGAAAATCTTTGTATTACAATTTTAGTGACTATGACCAAGATCTGTAAAAAAACACATGGTGTTATATTTTTAAGAACACACTTCTGTACTTGCTCAGGGTACTTTCTGATACTGTTTTCTGATACAAGTTTGAATCTGAGAGATTTTTAAAAACAATCAGGTTGATAGGTAAATATTCATTGTATCCGACATTTGCCTCATTTGTCCTTGAGCTTGTGCTGCAGGTGTTTATTGCTGTTCCTTTCTAGTTGAGATGAATATTGATTTTATATATAAAATTAAGTACAATTTTCTGCGGCATGTGGCTAAATAATCTGGTAATGAAAATTCATCATGAGCTTACTTTGCTGTTATTAATAACTGTCAGTTTCAGCAGGAATATTTCACTGCCATATTAAAATAAAAGCATCAAGATTGACCAAATATTTGGTTGTCCCAAGTACCTTAGTTCTACAACAACAAAATACATGTAATAAAACAGTGATGTCACACTCATATAGCATCCCTTTTGAAATATTTGTTCAAGTTCATTTTGTGTTGTAAAGGGCACGTGAAATGAGATGAAAAACATTGGCAGATCTCCCCAAGAAAATGTACTTGTCGTGTTATCTGTCTAGGTAGCTGTGTAGTCTGTGTATCATTGTGGATTAAGTGTCATAATTCTGGAGACACTTGATTGCTGGATAAAAAAAAAGCACAGGCTCTGGTATATATATATGTATATGTATATATATATACAGCATGAAATATTAGTAACATCTCGGGGGTATATGGCAAAAATGGAGACAGGATTTGTAGAGGACTAGTAAGCCAGTTACCAGGGCTTTTTCAAGGTTGTATAGTTCTCTAGGTATGATGTTCCAGCCCTCTGACAGTAACTCCTAAATATGTCATTTGCACCTTTCATTAAAACGGTCCTGCATTTTGAGTCAAGGTTAATGAAAAATACAAATCCCAATAGAAGACCTTGAGGTGCTCTAGTAGGAATTTTTCTCTTACCTTAATTTTCACCACTAACCCACTTTCTCTTCTCTTCTTTTGCTTGTTCCTTACTAATTTTAAAATTCTTGCACTAATTCATATATTCTCCTACTTAAGCAATAGTTTCTCATGTCGTATTGTATTATTGTATTATATCACTGAAATCTAGATAAGTGAGAACAATTATATTTTTTTCCCACTTAAAAAAATCTGATTGCCTTATCAAATAAAGCTATCAGAATAAAATAACGCAATCTAATGTTGATGTATTAGTATACTACTTATTTCAGAATTCTGGAATGGAAGCAGGAGAGCCTTGATAATTTTAGTATTCTTTTAATCGTTAAAATGGTAGTCCCTGCTAATTCCTCTTACTCAGGTTACCCTGTTGTCATCTTAATTGATTGCATTCAAACGAACAAGGTGAAATCTAGTTTTGGGAATGCATAGATGACTCTTCTGTCATTATTGATATGCCTCAAGTTTTTTTTTCTAAATCTTTGTGGATGAAAAACATCTGTTTTTATTTTAGTTGCAAAATTTATCTCTGGTTTTGATGATGCTTATATGAGAGCTATGGCTTCTGATGCCAGAAATGTAATTTTTTGGGTTAATTATGTAGTTAAGCTTTAATTCATTTAGTGTCCTTCTCCACAAGTACATAGTTGTTGCTTGAGACATAAGGATGTTCAACTTAGAGACTGGGCCTATGTTCCTGACAACATTGGGCCCTTTAAACTCTCATGACAGCTGTGGAAGAATTTTCCAGTATTTGGTCTTCTTTTGTGCCCTCATCAAAACCATTTATGAAATAATTTCCTGTCATTTTGGTGACTTCCAGGTAAATAAGTTGTTAGATGATGATTTCAGAGACAAAGTGGCTTCGTTTTAATTGTTGCCATTTGTGCAGTGACATGCTTTAGGGAATCTCATTTCCTGGGAAAGGTTAATATTCATTTACTAGAAATATTTCAAATCCATGTGTTGATCTTCAGTGTAACCATGAAAGCCTACAGCTGAGTCTAAAGATATCCTAGGGAACAAGACAGCACAACATAGCTGTGCCAGCCTCCATATCAGGCTGCTGCATTTGTGTGGGGAGGCATGCAGGAGGGAGGCGTGGGGAGAATATGCATTGATCCGATGAGAAAGTTTGTCGGGGAGGTCTTCAACAATTCAGCTGCCAGTAAAATACCCTTTTTTCTTTTTTGTTGTTTTATTTTCTTCCCCTCTTTTTCCTTATTTTCCTTCTGAAATTATTTTGTCTCACTTTGACTCTTCTGTCCATATGACCTGTTTTTATTTTTATAATCTAGATATCCATATGATGTTCTTACTTTATAATAATTTTTCACCTCTGTACTTCCTTTCCTTAAGCTATTTATCATTCAACTATGCTGTAGTAACACTACCATTTCACAATTCTTTTAATTCTTAGTCTTGCTTTTTTTCTCTTTTTTTTTTTTCCCCCTTGTGTATGTCCTGCACTAGTATTTCAAGCCCGTACGTCATATTGTCTAAACTGCTGGTATCGACAACCCTTTAGCTATGTCTCTTGACAATATTTTTAGAGGGACGTACCTCAACACATTCCCTGAGTGTACCAGTGACCTAAACCCTTCTTTCATTGTTAGCACTTTCTGCCTCAGTGTTGGCAATTAATCTATTTTTAGATCCGTTACTTTCCCCATTAAGCTAGTTAACCTGCCTTTTTTCTTCTAAATTAGATATTTAGATCAATGCAGACTCCGACAAAATTTTTATCATTATTTGTTGATTCAATGTTCTTACTACTTGTACTGTTGTCCAAGAACCAGGGTTCTGTCACCCAGTGTGCAATTAAGCCAATTTTTAGAATACAGGGATGAGATATTGTTTATGACAGAGTTGAGCAAGTCTAGATAGCGGAATAAAACCAACACACCAGAAAAAAAAAGTAACAGCCATTATATACAAAATCTTATCACTACATTCTCACCCTCAGGACAGTCCTAAAGAGCCAATTGGTTGCACGTTTGCATATTTGTTTCATAATAATTTTAGTGTATAACAAGCAATGTTCAGCTAAAGGACACTTTATCCGACAGTTTCGAGATACATGTTAAAACTAGACAACTAATTGTTCAGGCCCCAGACTGTCTGCACTACTAGGACAGTATTCTTTGTAGTTTCTGATTAGGTGTTTTCCAAGTCATTCTTACCTTTGTTAGAGGAGCAGACTGACCTAAAACTGAGAGGATTTATGTACATTTAGGTTAGCAGTTGCTGACAGGATTCATTCTTTTCAGTGGTAATAACTACAATACCTGTCTCAATCTCCAGTGTAATCTGTGTCTGGAAAAATCTTTTGGTGATTGCTTTCTGCTGGTTGACAAACCATGGATATTCTTCCTTAGATGATATTTTTCTCCTTTATTTATTATATCGTGTGTATAATTTTTCTAGAAAGTACTAGAATTCTACCAAAGTTCATGTTTTATTTATTTTAGCTGCTTCTTTAAATAAGTTTATTGCTCTTTGATTTCTGCATTTTGCTAGCAACAGAGAAAGAATTTTCTCTGCTCTTTTAAGCATCCATTTTCTTGTGATTCAGAACTGATTGTATCGTTTGTTTTAACTGAATATATGTACATATGTATGTGTATATGTATTATTTAGGTAAATAGAGATCACTATGCTAAGACTGCTTAGAACACAGTTAGTTTAAAATTTTTAAAACAAAACTTTACCAAATTCATTCAATGATGACACTTTGTACCCTCTTTGTGCCAGGGACTGGTTCTCATGTATTATTAATCGTTAACACTGCATGCACAAAGTAGTCTTTAGAAGTCATAACATAAATAAACTGTGAGGATAGAATATCACAGAGCTAATGGCTACCGAGCTTGATGGTGTTAGTCAAGGTGACCAGACCTGAGAGGTTTTGGACAAGTCTTAACTCAAGCCAGCTTCTCATCTATTTGCTCCTTCCTTCCTCTTTGTGCCTGATGTTTTTATGTTACTTGTCCTGCCCCCCTCCAAAGGAGATCTCAGCTGCTCCTTGTGCTGCTTATTTTGGTTTTGGTTTTGCAGTCATTCCTCACAGGTGTTTGGCAGGATGTCTTGCTTATTTGCACTCTTGTGCTTAACTGTTTCTTAGTTCTTTTGCAAATTCTGTCACTTGGCTGGCTCACATCCTTTGTTGGTCACATTAGTTACTTATGCAAAATGCTTGCACATTTTGTGATATCACAGTGTTGCAAAATATTGATATAGTCTTTGTGTTTGCCATTTTACTGTGCTTATACTACAGTTTAAGGCACTCTTTTATTATTTTTTCCCTGCTTAATACACTTATAATTTATAAAAGTCTTAGACCAACTTTTTGATTTTTACAATTATTTTTACATATTCCTAGTAAAGCACATGCCTTTCTATTGTCTAGATTTACTGTGTAGATTGTCCCATTGCTACCTTTTAAACAGGACTTGCTTTCACTGGACCTACTGTGAATCTGAGGACATCTCCCTTCTGAGTGTCTGTAAATGATCATATAGGCTGGGAGTTTTTTTACAGTTTCTTGGATATCATCATTGTCCTGCATTAGATTTTTTTTTCCTACCTTCTTGGGACAACTCTCTCCTTTATTCTGCTCAGTTCTCAGATCTGCATCCAAAATGCTGTCACAATAAGACTGAAGTAAACGTATCTGGTATGCAGGCTT
This sequence comes from Pampusana beccarii, assembly GCA_013399365.1. NCBI lineage: Eukaryota > Metazoa > Chordata > Aves > Columbiformes > Columbidae > Pampusana > Pampusana beccarii. The sequence continues at coordinate 236,386 of VWYH01006493.1, forward strand.
AATCAGGTTCAATTCCATTCCTAAATAATTTTCATCAGGTATCAACTGAAGGACAATGCAGGTATTGGAGATGAAAAAAAAAAAAAAAAAATCAATCCTGGTATTCCAGCAAGCTTCCTGAGCACTCTTGTTTTGTCCTGTTCTGGTTGTTGAGCTGTCTAATGCTCTCCACTGCACCATTTCTACACAATTTAAGATGTCAAGCAGACACTATTGGCCACATAAAAGAACTATCTTGAAGGAGAGTTAAAAGGAAAGGAATGTAGAAATCTGTAACAGAGAGTTTTTCTGTAGTAAACCTTTGACACTGAAGGTACGAAAGATGGCAGTAGGTGCTTTGTACAAATGGTAAGTGCTAGAAAGGTACTGAGAATTCCTTCGTATGTCCCGCAGATAGAGAACCTTATATTGTGAACTATTTAGTTCTCAGCTGTGAAAGACAGACCTGTAAATGAGATTTGAGTTCTAATGTTGGTTTAATAGATGACTCACTTTTGAGACAGTATAAACGAAAGCCCTGATATAAAGCATTAGTGGATATAGCTGTCAATAACTTCTTTTTTTGTACTTGCTGACGTTTTCATAGTTTCACATGTGATGTAGAATTGAGACCAGAGGCATTTGAAGTATTTTGTGATCTTACTCACAAGGTGACTCCTCTACTTTCTAGTCAAATATCCTAATGTGGACCTATATTTAAACATTAAACCTCTGAATCATCTGTTGCTGAAACTAAGTTCACCCCGTAGCAAATGCTGAGCATGGTAGCAGTCTCTCTGTGGTAGGCAACCACATGCTTCAGTGTAGGCATGTGCTTGCATGCTTTAGTGCATATGGAAGTGTTTGTTCGAAATCACAGTGGCAGTCACGTTAATGTATGTGATCTAAATTCATGAGTCCTGACTTCTGCTTGTGCTTGGTTACCACTAGACTTTGTTCAATACATACAGGATAAAAAGTCTCCACATGGAAGTCACTGTCAGTTTTCCCACCCAGTTTCAGGGAATCAAGAATTCAGCCATTATGTTTCATAAAACAAAAAAAGGGAATATATTTATGGTTTTATTATTATCCCTAATAAGGAAATAAGGACAAAGGAGAGAAAATATGTGGTCTGGTCTATATGTACATTTTATTTGTATTAATATAAAATAAATTTGTAGTCATGTAGTCTAACCTTTTTCTCAAAACACTTCATTGAGAGTGGATGGCTGAGAGCTTTGTCTTTCAAGACTTCGGTCTTGAAAACTTCTAGGGATGGAGACTGCACAGCCTCTATGGAGAGGTTATAGTCTGTTAATAGCAATGGCAACACTGCATTGCAGGACAGATGGTTAGATGTTAAACTCATTAAAAGTGAATAAAGTTTACTGACAGAAATGTGTAATTGTTATTTGCTACCACAAACAGTATAATTTGCTTCTGGCCTCGGCTTGCTAGCAATTTTGGAATACATCGCATCACATTGCATTGCTTGATGGGTAAGTTTGCAAGATGTTGAGAGTTGCTTTGCTTGTGAGAGGTAAGATTGGAGGTATTTTTTCTTAGGGAGTGTGTTAGGTTTTTTGCAGAACAAAAAAATCTGTTGTGTGTCCTGTACTATTAATCTCAGTTACCTCACGAATCATGTTAAACAATCCTGGAATGTGGGTTCTCTGTGATCAAGCTGTTTTCTCCAGAGTTAGGTACTCCCTTTAAGATTAAGAACTCCAGGAGCAAAAATGTCTTAAAATATGTATTACTTCAAAGCAAATGAAGAGGGAATAGCTACAAAGCCTGATTGCATACATCTTCTTTGGCCATCAGTTGTTTTGTGTATTTTACTGAATTCTGATATATCTAAGATAATTTTATTGTGTGCCATACTGTCTAGCAGGCAAGTGCAGCTCACCTTAAAGTTGGAGATCTGCGTTCTTTGCTAGGGAGGGAGATTTGATATGCAGAGCTGGCTGTAGGGCTGAGCATATTATTCAGTTGAACGATCAAGAGGAGATTGATCTGGGAAAGCAAGTCTTCCACCTTCTAGAGCCATCCCCTGAAGAGGACAGATTATCTTCTAGTAATTTCGTTTCACTGTTCTTAGCATACTTGGGACTGATCTCAACTGATGCATACTGATGAAAGGTTTTAATGTTTTAGCTGTCTGTACACACATCTAGGGTGAAAACATCACAGCATAGTTGAGAAGGATTTAGCAGCCATAACATCATATTAGATGCCCTGTGAGATTTATCTATGTCCAGAAGACTGCTTCAGAAGGTCTGCTGTAGAATTTAGTTTTGTATCTTACTGTCCAATTTAGGTGTCATTAGATAGCTATACTTAGCCAGTCTCACCCAAACAATTCCTGGCTCCAAATGGAAGAAGGTGGCTGACCACTGATGTCCATCTGCCCTTTCTACCAAAACTCATGTGCTGACAGTTTTTCTCTGCTATGGTACTTGTCAGAATTTATTGTCCATGTTGGTCTTATTTTTGTGCCATTGAGCTGAACACTTACAAGCCCAGAAAAATTTGGGCTCTTATAAATCCAAACCAGTCTAATATAAGGTAATTAATTGCACATCTCATTGAGAAGAAAAGTTAGATCTTGGATTTCCAATAAGTAGTGTATAGGAATAAGAAAAACTCCTGGGCACATTTGGGATCTTAAGAAAATATGCCAACAGAAACAAATAATAATAAAAAAATACAGTGGCTTAATGTATTGTTTTGTGTTCCACTAAATATGAATCCTGTATCTTAGAGAAAACAATCTCTGAAAACAGAAGCAGAAAAGGTGACAGAATAAATTAACAACTACAACAGCAATTAAGGATTAGTATGGCAATAATAATAATAGACTTCTACATATCTCGTTGTATAACCAGAACCTTAATATTAGAAAGAAACACATCAGATTTGTGCATACAAAGAACAATACTGCTATCATTTCTACTGGAAGTATAATTCATAAAGCTATCAATGACAGTTTCTCTAACACTAACCAGAGACCAATTATCCCAGTGGGATACTGAAGGGAAATCTATCCTCTTGCTCTGTGACTGCAGAAGAATTGTTAAAGATGAGATCGGGGGAGTGACCCAGGAAAAGTTAGAAAAGGTGAAACCAGAGAATTTAGCAATGAAGAAATTTCCTGATTCTGAATAATCATGTAAAACCAGAACAGAATGTATAAGACTGTGAAACTTCTAATGTTTTTAAAGGATAAACTCAACAAAACTATTTCTGTTATATGGAAGAGTGTTACAGGCAAATAGGGAGCAGTAAAAATGATGAAATTGTGGAAACGTTTCTGCAACTCCTGGTGATACCTTGACACAAACACTTGTTCAAGGACTTTGGGGGTATATTTGTGAACTTCCCTGTCAAAAGCAAGAAGACTTCTTGACCTGGGAGATGATAACTTGTAGGGTAAAAAACAATAACAAAAACAAAACCCTGAGCGTGGAACAGAGCTCAAGGCTTGCTTGTGGTTTTCATCTTCTTGATCATGAATGATTCATGAGTAGTTCAAAGTGAACAGTATGTTTAAGAAAGCTAACAAAGCTTCTGTATAAATGAAGTTCAAATACAGCTATATTTTGCGGATGGCACTTACAGTACACTAAGTGATGTTCTTTCTCACATGTTTTTTTTTAACTTGTTAGTCTTCCATATATGGCATACTCTTCCGGCGTCATAGATCTATAGACACTAAAGCTGATCAAGTAAAAAGAAAAATTTAGTTCTATATTTGTGCATTTGTTTGGGGTTTTTGAGTATTTTTCATGTGTTCTGGACAGTTACTTTCAGAATAAATACTTCCTTATTTCTCTATGGCAGCAATTCACCGTTATTCTAAAATCCTGCAGTTAGCATGAGATATTAAATAACAAAATACTCCCAGTTTATTTAAAGCCTTGAAAATACCATTGCTGTATATGTAATTATTCCAATTAGAGTTCCAGTTTTAAACAGCTGCTTAAAAATTACAAAATCTTATATTACTGTACTACTGACTTTATAGGTTTGCCAGGATAAACATCTTAATGTCTTCATATCCCATTGCAGGGGCTAGTCCAATGCTTTTTCTGTTGTCTGTTTACTGAAGTATCATGCAAAGTAAAAATTTATTGTCTGAACATATTCAAAAGTTTGTTGTTCTGTTTCAGTGAAATCTGCTGAATTGTCAGGCTTCTGCTATCTTCAGTGGAGACTTGCAAGACTGACAGAAAACATATTTCTAAGCTCTTGATTAGTCATCAACTAGTAAGTAGCTTCTCATATTTTCATAGTTATCGTTCACCTCCAATGAAGTGTTTTGGTTGATTTAGATAAATAACAATTTTCAAAATTACTTCATCATTATTTTTGCTTTCTTTTCTAGAAAAGCATTTTTTTCTCTAATGACTGGTGGTCCTTTAAAGACTATAACACATTTAAGTCACTGTTTATATTTGCTTTAGCAAAAAAAAAAGAACATTGTCAGCATCTATCAGAGTGCTATTCAGTGACCTGTATTAAACCCAGAGTGTGAAGCATAAGTAGGAATAAGAATTCAGTGGAATGTCTGTAACAAATGTATTTCTCCATTAGCTTGATAGAGGTGGTGAAGAATGGTATTTGGCAATCAATTACTAGAGTTGGTAAATCCAGTTAAATGGTATCTGAACAACTAGGTTCTGCTATTATCCTCCTGTTTGATTTTCAAATTGTCTCATTTTTCTTACTATTTCGTGTACTTTGTTCTTCATACCAATATTGTCTTTAGTTTTTTTAATTACTTTAGGGGAATTGTAAGCCACTCATCTAAAGGAAATGCTTTTGTAGTCTTATCACACCCATTGTATGGCATGTTTTTTTCAGTCTTATTCTTTTGCTTTTTCCCAAACCTAAAGAAGAAAACTTGGCTGATGTTTCCCTTAAGCAAGAAGTTTAAGATTTGGAGTAGGAAAATCACAGAAAAAAAGAAACTGCAAAACTGCAAAATGAGGGGAAGCTAGCTGTAGTATTTGAATGGTACTTACAGGTTCCGCTCAGAAAACAAACTTAACCTTTTAAAGATGACACAGTGGAGACTGAAGAATTGATACAAGGTCTAAGTCTCTTCTCATCAAAACATAGTGAGTTTTGTTTTTTTTTCTTTCCCACAAAATATATAAATGTTATTTTAATTTTCAATTAAAAAAAACCAACCGAACAAATAAAAGCCCTAGTTATTTGACAGTTACCTCAGTCTGAGTTGCAATATCTGATCTGGTCTCAAAAATATTAATATGAGGAGAAGCTTCTTTACTTTGAGAGTGACAGAGCACTGGAACAGGCTGCCCAGAGAGGTTGTGGAGTCCCCTTCTCTGCAGACATTCAAAATCCACCTGGATGCCTTCCTGTGCAGTCTGCTTTAGGTGAACCTGGTTTAGCCGGTGGGTTCGACTAGGTGAGCTCCAGAGGTCCCTTCCAACCCTAACCGTTCTGTGATTCTCTGTGAATCTGTTTACAAAATATTTTAATGTTCTTAAACAATCACAGTCTACAAAACCTAACAATGCTTTTTTATTTATTTGTTATTTGGTAAAATAGAAATCATAGTTTTTGTGGTGGAAAGATTACTTATGAGTCAGTCCAATAATATAATTCACCACCTAACAGTATAAAAAGTAAAGATATATTTCTCTTTAGGGAATGAGCACCAATATTATTTATTTTAGAATTTCATGACTCAACTTGATCATGTCATTTGTTGCTGATTAACTTATAAAATAACAGTGAAAATTATTCTCTCATTTTTAATGCTGTTTTAATAATTGAAACCTAACAAAAACTGAACTGAATGAATTGTTAGGAAGGATGGTGAAATTCTAATACTTAATTTGGTGAGCTCTCATAGAAAAAGACAATATCTAACCTAAATTTGGAAAACAAAATTAGGCTTAACCTCAATGAAAAGAAACCAGGAATCAAATGCTAGAAACCAAAGAAAGAAAAAATATCTTTTTTCCTCAGATGAGCTATCTAACCCAGTGCTGGAGTAACTGTAGGAATTAGGGATATTTGGGATTTTGTATCCCTCTAAGCCTTTAAACACAGTTTGAATGTATATGTATTTATAAGTTTAAATATTTTTTGTTGTTGTTTCATAATGTTTACAAGTGCAGAAATTACTACATGAGAGTGCACGTACTGTCATTCAAATGGCTGGGTAAAATGGTTACATGTGGTCTGTCTTCAAACATATACAAGAAGACAACATATTCAGTCATATAGCTGCTCATAGCCTGAGAAAGTTAACAGAAATCATATGAGTGTTTTTTTGTTGGTGTTAGATCTAGGTAACCACTATTTGTATTATGTCAGGTATGTGTCACTGCGTTAGAGGAGAAGGATATTTTAAGCACAGGAACAATATAAGTATTTTTCCAATGTCATTGAATGTTGTGATTATTTTCAACACTGAACTGTTGAATAATTTTGGTTTGCTTCTCTATTTTCCTTCATCAAAATAACATAAAAGCAAAAAAGCTCTCATAGGGAACAAAGCCAGGTTTTAATCTGGTGTCTTAAAAAAGCAAGAGAGTGATTGATGTCGGTGAGCCACAGCTAAAGACATTGCTGTTTGAGTGGTGTGACACTGTATGTGATACCATTGAGGAGGTGAAAGTGTAACATGGAGATGTGGAATAAAGCCGTTAATTTATAAAGGACCCGTTAGATGACATACTCAAAATTCATGATCTCTTTGAGGACTATTACAATGATGCATATTTTCAAAGCCTTTGAAGGGCTTTAGCTGTGCAGCTCCCTTTTATGTCAGCAGGAGACATGCTTTGCTGTGATAAGATTTAGCTGCCTTTCACATACTTGGTTACTGAGCAAATAAGACCTTTATCACTTTTATTATGGCATGCTATGCATTCTGAAAGTATGTTTAAGCAAGTAGAATTATAGATGCACTAAGTAATGAAGCAAATTGTAACTAATCAGTGTAATTTTTCATATTGTCTTAGCAGTTTTATTTATGTAATGTCATTCCCTGGACATTCACCAACAGCTTTTCAGTATCTTATTGATACTACTATTTTATCCTTGGTTCATATTTCCTTTTGTGGTTTTGGTTTTTTTTTTTTGGGGGGGGTTGTTGTTTGTTGGTTTGGTTGGGTTTTGTTTGTTTGTTGTTGTTTTGTTTTGTTTTTTCTTAGAATAAAATAAGAAAATTTGCTTTTGATACTTTGGATTACTAGTTATGAATGGAACAAAACTACTTACATCTGAGTTGGGTTAATATTTCTATTGGTGTTACTAGTTTTAGGATTGAATTCTGTGAACCTGGTACTGTCCAGTGAACTGAGAGTGGGTTGTACATGCTCAATAAATACCTATCACATGTGCTTTCAGAAGAGAAAAAAAAGTCTCACAAATATTTGCTGTTTAAGTAAAAGCACTCTTGCATATAAGACTATACTGACAAAAAGTAACATGTTGTACTAAAATATAAGAGAACAAACCACCAGCTGTACTACAGCAGGACTTGAAGTTCCAGAGCGTGAAGGAAAAGTAACTGTTGGTCAGAATTCAGTCATTTTAGTTTGAAGGCAAACTGGGCCATGGAATAAATGAAGACACATTTCTATAGTGTTTGTTTCTAACAACATCAGAAGAGTTGTTATGGTTGTAAGAAATATTATATCATGTTTGTTTGAAGGACCTCCGCTGATTGGGAAGGATGGGTTGGTCCAGAAACAGCTTTATTAGCTTTATGGTATAGGAAGACTTCCCTGTGGCAGAAAATGATCATCTTTCAATTCAAGACAGTTCAAGATTCTCTAGGATGTATTGACAAGAACTGTGGTGTAGCCCAGCAGCACTGCTGCATCCCAAAGAAATGTAAACAGTCTAAAACTCAAGATGCATTTAAAAAATGCATGGGTGAATTGTGAATAGGTGGAAGCACTTGTAACATAGGTTTTCAATTAAATTTGTCACAGGAGTGTAATAGAGAGCTAGATTAGGAAATAACACCTAGTTTGTGAAAACAAATGAGGTGAAAAGGCATATGTCTAGAAATGAATATCTTTAAGAATATAGGAGCTTCACAGAAACGTGGTATGCTAAGACTTAATTGACTAATTTGTGATTAAAGGTAGGAAAGCGTCAGTAAACACCATTTAAATGTAACAGTACTAGAAGACAACTAATTCCTACTCAGACTGGAAAGCTAGTTAGCCTTAAAGTGACAAAAGCAGAGGAGATTTTATGTTTTGTTTCTCAAGATACAATGCAAACTCCAGGCACATTCCAAAAGTGATAAGTTGAATTTACAAAATCTATTCAACAAATAAGTGTATGAAGAAAAGTAGCAAGGAGTAATGTATTTCCACTTTGAAGATATACACCCAGATAACCTCTTTTTCTGTGTGTTAAAAAAAATATGTAGTATTAACAGAGCATAGTTTCTGACCAGCATTTGGACCTAATGCTCTGTTTTGTTGGATATCATCTCTTCCACAGAAGCGGTAGATAGATTATCTTAGACTTGAGGTCTATTAAGTTTTACCACTTTCTTAAGAATCATACTGAGAAATAATTAAATACAGTTTCCGATTTTTCCCCATTTATAAAAGGACTGAAAAAGATGCTAATTTCTGTCATTTGTAAAACTATGCATATGAAAAAATGGACAGCAAATTTTTTCTTTCACCATTTGCAAACAACTAAAAGATGAAAATTTCCCAGTCATAAGGTGCACTATTCAGGTATTGCAAACTTTAGATTTGATCACTAAGGATAAGCTGTTTAGATTAAGGTTTGGGTTGGTTGGTTGGTTGTTTTTGTTTGTTTGTTGTTTTTTTTTTTGTTTTTTTTTCATTAAGCAGAAAAAACCAAAGCTTTGTATTTAGGAAGACACTTTCATGCTTGGAGTTTAACATTTCCTGTAGAAATCTAATGTGAAATGAGTGTTTGAATGGTAAATTACAATGATAAATACTACAGTATACTCTTACTGTTGGCATATCTTTTTCCTTTGGAATGACTTGTGTGTTCAGAATTAAACATCTTGATTCAGGTTATACAATTCTAAATAAGTGTAAAAGGAAAGCTATTTGAGGCAGACATGCTATGAGAATTGGAGAAGATTTTGATTGCAATATGAAGACTACTGTGTGGGTGATTAATATTCAGGGAGACCGATGAAAATTTAATTCAACTAATTTAGGTACCAGAGCATCTCATTTTCTTTTGCATTCCCAGTGTAAATGCTGTTTTCATCTCTGTGGTGGCTCATATCAGCTAGTTCCTGCACAACTGCAGTCGCTGACAGTGGGAAAATCGTTGTCTTTGCTCTTACAAGTACTCTTTGAAGCCTACAGAGCAACATTGGCACAGACTATTAGTAATAATTGAAATTAGTTTTCTGAAAGTAACTTATCTCATCCTAACACACCTTATATTTTTGTCTGCTGTAATTTTCTTTCTTGAAGCCCTTTCTGAATTACAAAGAAAGCTACAGTGAATAAGTGTAGAGTGCAGGATTTGTTAAAAGCTGTTTGAACACTGTGCAGAGGATGAGCCAGGAAAAACACACAGAATTTGTATTGATTTGTAATGTGTTTTGGGAGTGGGAGAATGATGCATCTCAGAAGAAGTTTGCCTTTGATTATTTAAAATATTCCTTCTGTTTTTACTGACAAAAAGTCTGTCTAGAGCTATGTATTCCTACAGGACTCTGAAGAATTCTCTATATTTTTAAACAGTTGTTAGAAATGGATTACCAGGAAGCTGTGTGCTTATTAAAGGATGATGACTATAGCACCTTTTCAGTAAGAGGGCAGCAGGAAGATTTTTTTTTTCCCTGTAAGATTAAAAATTGAATGCTCCTGTCAGAATGCAAATTCAATAGAAGAGGAATATGAAGGGTTTTTTCTGCAGTTTTTGTGGTGCCTGATGTGTGAGGGGTTTTTTTTGTGTGTGTATGTGTGTACAAAGCTCAAGTGTGTTTGAAATCTGGTCAAAAGAAGTCTGTCCTCTTTGTGTGCCCCAGTAATTCACATAAGCACTGTACAAATTTCAACAATCAAAAAAATTACAGAAGTTGGAAAAATAGAGCAGCAAAGTAGGTATATCAGGTACAAAATTTGTCACTGTAGTTTCTAAGAAATGTCTGTCCTTTTTGATCCCACCCTCAGCTAATAGCCTGGGAACTATGTTTCTGAAAAATGCACAGGAAGATGAAATTCCTTTTATCAATACAGAGTATAAGTCAGCTTATTTCTCATTATGTCATTGTTCTTTCATGTTCTCTCTGGCCCTGTGAGTCCTTGTGTTCTGGGCAGAATTTAACGGAATTTTAGGCAAAGAGGGGACATAATTTTCCCTCCTGGCACAAGGTACAACTGCTGATGCATGGCTGGGTCTCTTGGGACATCAGAACTTGTCAGGCGAGAAGAATGGAACTGAGCCAGATTGTTCTCATTTTAACTGACGGCTCAAATAATTGACCTACTACTGAAGGGGAAGAATCCCATTACAACCATCATATCTTGAAAATATAAGGGTTAGCTTCTACTTTTTTTCTGTGCAACTTGGTCTTATGGATGTACTTAGTTAATTGATTAAACTGTGCTCTGATTATTTTTTTAATATTTTCTGACTATTTTTGTCAGAGTTGAGCAGAAAGAGTGAGAGAGCAAAACTTTTCTGGATCGTTTTGCAATGTTTATTGATTCTAAAGGAATACATAGCACAAGGAATCATTGTAAAACACTGTAATTTTCTAAGGCTGTTCGTGCCATTTTGCACAACCAGATGATAAGGACAGTGTAGACTAATGGGAGACATCTCACTACTTACAGATTTTGTTCATTGTTAATTATGTGCAGAGTTTATTACTAACTATTTTTAAACAATTCAGTATCCCTTCATGGATTCCTGAGTTGTACCTAGATACAATAACTGCTGAAAATATTTTTGAGAGGTTGTTTCAGAATACTTTCTGTGATATGTACCTAACCTTGTCTAAACCTTGAGAAAAGAAAATAACTAATGTTTAGTCATATACATGCACGCATTAAAGATGTTATTTTTTCATAAAGTAAAGTTGGCACTATCTAGTGTTTAAATGCTGGTTGCAGATTTGAAGAAATAATCTGCCTTTTCTCTGTGGAAAGTAATTACAACATGTGTCTAGTGTACTTTTTTGACTTTGAATATGTACTGCTCTGGTTCTCAAAAACTGAGTTTTTAGTTACAGGACAGAGAGAGCAAAGGGACAGCAATACCAGGATTATTTCATTATGTTGATATGTTTATTTGTTACAGATGTATACCAGATGCAAAATAATTTTAAACAGGATGAGATTTACTAAGGGAGGGGCCCAATCCACATTACATGTACAAACCCTTGTGTGTGAAGATCTCCTGACCAGAGTCCTCTTGGACAACTCATTGGATATCTGCTTTTCTTCAGAGTCCAGATTCTTTTTTTTTCTGCAGAGATTGACCTTGGAAGGCAACATAGAGCCTTAAGGCTGTGACCTAATTTCAAATATAGTATATTTTCATTAGCTCTCTATACTTAGTTTCTCCCAAATGCATGTTAGAATTACCTTTGTTCCCCATTCTTAGTAGTATACTTTAAAAGATGCTCCATGGTAATACGTTGAACCTAAGCGGCAGGAATTGAGATAGTCACAAATGTGAGTACTTGTCTCTTCGACATTGTTTCTCATGTATTTTTTTAAAAAGATTGCCATGTAAAGTCAATGGTACTTTTAGTTTGTCTCTGTAAGCCATGTAAGGCAAGCAGCCCACCCTGCTTACATGTCCTTGCTCTGTATAAAATGCTTTCGCATGCTTCCATTTTTTGCTACTAGCAAAAATGCAAACATGATTTTCAAGACTGGGATCTGTACTATCTTACTTGTTTGGACATTTATGCCAAAGCAAACCAGAGTAAAGATGTATTAAATCAGAATGATAGGCTTTGGTTTTCCATTTGTATGGATGTAGCCCACTTAATAAAGTGCTATGTGTAGTCATTTGGCAAATACTGACATGCTCCAGCACAGACAAGCTCCTGTTTTGACTCCTAGGAGCAGAAAGTGATTTATATAAGCTGTCAGTATTAACATTATCCTCAGTGCTTTGAGAATTAAGTTGCTTGTCTTTTGAGCATAAAATGGAACAAAGTAGGGACTATATTCAATGGCAGCATGAGTTTTTAGGTGATGAAAACAGTGTGTCAGCAGATAATGGTTGGAGAGCAGATTCCCCCAAAAGCATTTTACTGTGTTTATTCATGTTTTTTCCTAGCCAGCATTATGTCCTTATAATTTTCCCTCAGTTATGTATTCATTTGTTATCAAGAGGTAGTTTAACCTATCTTTATATACTTTCCAAACGGAGAAGACTGCTTCTGTTCCCACTCATAAGTTGATCATGGTTACACTAATTCAGTTCATTGTCTGTTTTTATTTGGAAGATGACAAGCAGAAGCCATGGAAGTAGTTCAGGACTTCTGTCACCATCATACTCTTACAGAACCAAGATATCCAGAGCAATGTAAATTGTATATATAAGGAATAAACTCACATTGCTCACCCTTCGTATTTACTGAAACTATAACTTGCCTCCACGTAACTTCAGTGGTGAATTCAGACCTATTCATTCATGGACATTGTAACCAAAATGTTCACAAGATTCCTGGTTATTTTTTTTCCCCAGTTTTATTTCCTCAGTTTATTTTGAGATCCCGCTTCTCTAGAATGTTTGGGAGTCTGCTTACCTGTCTCAGGTTGATTGCACACGTATCTGCATAAAGGAATTCAGAATAGCAAATTAATTTATGAAAACACTAATACTCAGATATTTTGTCTGGATAATATCCCTCATCTCTAGAATAAAGTTCATTTTCTAATGCTATTTTCTGCTGTAGAATTTTACTTGCAGCAAGTGCCCTGTCGTATTGATACTTCCTTATTTTTGTCTCTTCTCACCAGAAGTGGTTATTGTTATTCTCTACAGTGCTCACTACAACAAAACTTACTGGTATTAGGACTTCTGTTTCTCATTACATGCTTTTCTACTTCTCAGATATTGCTTTCTGAAACATAGTTTACCAGAGTGCTGACTGGGGTACTTGTGCCAGTGGTTTATAAAGAGCAAAAAAAGGGATTCTGGTAGAAGGGGGAAGCTTTGGCTTATCGTTCCTGTTGCTTGCCATGAATACTCTAAGGAAAATTTCCAATCAACTTGTGAGTGGGAACAGTGCCCATGTAGCAGATGGCTATGAGTGTAAGCGTACAGAAGGCCATGTCCATGCATTAAATGTGTTTACTGGAGGCAGACTTCCCGGGCTAAAATTTCATGTGTCTGCAACTTTTGTACCAATGACTGAAAGGATATACTACTATTAGTTGTCTTGTAAAGAAGTCTAACTTTCAGAAATAATAACATTTTTCTTATCTGGCTAAAGACTTATACATTAAGATAAAACTTTTTTTTTTTTGGTAATTGCATACTGGATTAACAAAGATTGTTAAAATTTATGTTAGAATTTATTACGTGGCAATTTCAAGTAAGACCAAAAAGAAGAAAATGAATTATCATCCAACAGAAGAATTATTACATAAAATTAACATAGCTGTTTGTGCTCAAATTGTCATAGAGTTAGTAAATGGAAGTGAGATTCACTAGTTCCACAGATTTTTTTTTTTTCCTGTTAAAAACTGTTTTATAATCAGATCCTACAATGCTTATCTTTATTGTTAGATTATTGCATAGGGACTTCTTTACGTGGATACATTTGCAGAATGTCACCACTGTTTTGCTTCGTTAGAGTCTGTTCTTCTGTTGTTTCTTATGGGAGAGACTTTTATCCTCATTCATTTCGCAATACTGTCATGTCTGTTGATAAATCAGCAAACAGTTCCAGGACAATCTGTTCTAGATACTTGATCTTGAATCACATTTTTCTTATCAGCTACACATGAATGTATAATTTGAAATAAATACAGATATTAAACCTACTTAGCAATCCCAGTCAAGTAAAATAATCAGCAGGTGGTCTTAAAAACCTTAAGTAAAAGAAAAATGATGAAAACTGACTACAGTGTTTGAATGAGTACACAATATTATTTTTTTTTTAATATGAGTAGAACTAGTGTCCATATACTTTAAACAATATTAAAAGTATATATAGGCTGATTAACTGAAATTTATTATCAGATTATTACTGAAGTCAAAGTTATACTATTTGAATAACAGCTTTCTTGAAAACATTATTAAACGTTTGTTGCTATTAACATCAGTGTAATAGCAGGAAATAGTACTTTACAACATGATATTTGCTATCAAGCTCTTACATATTTCGAACTTATTCAACTTGGGTTTTTTTTTGCATTTTTTAATTTCATATTTAAATATATTTATTATTGTTATTCAAAATATTAAATATTGAGGGCAGTAAACCTCTGTTTGGTGGATTGAAGTCTGGAGAAAAAAAACCTGAAAATATGGTACTCATTTATTCCTTCAGAGAGAGTAGGCTGTGTCAGCTGTTTTCTTATGTATTCAATATTATCAAAATTCAATCCTCTTTATGTTGGTGAGAATGTCATCTTTCGGGAGAACGGAAATCTCTTTGCTTCTTCAGGTCTCGTATTTTTTACAAAACATTCAAATAGTAATATTGAAACTCTAAAAAGACTTGATCCCTGCCAGGAGTAGATGAGTTTATTGTGTAAATGAAGGTAATCTGTTGGAGACGTTTTTTTAAAAACTCATTCAAACCAGACACCAGTTTGGTTTTTGGTTACAGAAACATCTGCAATTATTCCACTGGGCAGAACATTTGACTAAAAATGTTATGGGTTTTGGGTCTGTTACAGAGATTCAGCAGAATCTGGCCGATTTCAGAAGGCAGGTCCTTAGGCATAAGGTAACAGTCTGAATAAAGAGGGTAAAATCTTGTACCTTAATAACTTAGAGTAACTTGGGGAATGCATTATTTTCTTTAAGACAGGGTTTCCATAACTTTATTTGAACTTCAGTATTGAAAAGCATGTTTATCATTTGAATTTTGCAGAATAGTGTATGGTATCTCGAGATGCAGGAAGGATGACATTTCAGGTACATAGCAATTCAGTTTTAGGTAGGATATAGAACCAAGGATTTTTTACTTAATTTTCAATTTTTTTTCCTTCCCCTGGTTGCAGCATCTGTACATTGTGAACCGATCCCTTCCTTCTCTCTCTTACAGAAAATGCTTGTTCTGAAAGGGTCTTGCAAATCACTCTGTGTTCAGTTGCACCATAGCAAGGAACATGTTCAGCATTTTTACATTTTATGGTTTTGAAACTACTTGAAAGAAGAGCAGCCCCCCCTGCCCACCCTCCCCCCCCAGCACCTCCTTACTTTTTAATATGCTCATCATTGACATCTGATTACATTATACAAGGTGTAGTCTGGACTACAACAGAATTATTTAGCTTCAAGCAAAACTTTATCAGTTTAGCAAGCTATATATATTTTTGCTTGTTTTTAATAAATTAGCCCTATCTGCTTGTTTACATTCTTATGTTTACTCAAAAAAATTTACCTAAGCAGTGAAGTAAAATATCTCTATTTAAGATGTTAACAGCATTCAACATTAATTTAATAACGTGAACAATGCTTAGTACAACTATTATAGCCTAAAGTAATTTGAATAATTGAATGCCACTTTGTCTAGAGAAAACCATTTGTAGCAGCACTTGCTCTTCCAAAGGAAAGCAGAGTGAAAACTCCAAATGTTATGTTGATAAATGTTTTGTAAAGCTTGCTGATTCCATTGCATATGTGTGGATAAGTCATCTAGACACTGACATTCTCTTAATGTTATTTATAGCTGCAGCAAAAAGCAAATGATAAGTGCACTCAAGTGCACAGAATGTTAAGAAGGCAGGTTAAAAAGAGATCTGCTTACTCAGAGAAGAAATAGCCATTAGGGCGTTAACAGCAGGAAGAACCCCAGAGAGCAGATGAAAGCAGTTGTAGAAATGACAGAGTAATTCTTCTTTCCATTGAAGATGTTGAGAGTTTAGTTCAAGGGATCCCAGTCTCAGTCTACTCATTTTTCAGTTTCCTTTATTTGACTTCTGCTGTGATTTAGAAAGGTTTATAAGAAAATATTTATATGGGAGAATATGTGACCTTGTAGATATGATTAAAACCTCACAATAAACAAACAAACAAACAAACAAACAAAACCCAACAATGAAACCAACAAAACACACACACAAACAAAACTAAAAAAAAACCCCAAACACAAACCACAATTATAAACTGGAGGGGGGATGGGAATTCAAACCAGACAGAAACCTAAAACATCTGTTAAAATAACACACTTAAACTAGACCGTGACACTTTGATTAAATGTTAGTAAAATGTATAAAATATATGGAAAAGGAAGACATTTGTGTACTATGTCCAATGATAAAC
The DNA here is from genome assembly GCA_013399365.1 of Pampusana beccarii. Classification (NCBI taxonomy): domain Eukaryota; kingdom Metazoa; phylum Chordata; class Aves; order Columbiformes; family Columbidae; genus Pampusana; species Pampusana beccarii. The sequence goes on from VWYH01006493.1 coordinate 252,841, forward strand.
AATGGGTATCTCATTTATTTGCCTGAAGAAAACCAAGTTGACACCAAGCTGAGTGGTTGGGTTGACACATCCAAGGGGTGGGATTCCATCCAGAGGGACTAGGACAAACTTGAAAAATGGGCCCGCTTGAACTTCAGCAAGGTTCAACAAGGCCAAGTACAAGGTCCTGCACCTGAGTTGGGGCAACCCCAGGTATCAATACAGCCTGGGGGATGGAGGGATTGAGAGCAACCCTGCAGAGGACTTGGGGGTACTGGTGGATGAAAACTGGGACATGACGCAGCAATGTGCACTCACAGCTCACAAGGCCAACCATATCCTGGGTTGCATCAGAAGCGTGGCCGTCAGGTTGCGGGAGGTGATTCTGCCACTCTACTCTACTCTGGTGAGACCCCAGTTGGAGTACTGCATCCAGCTTTGGGGTCCCCAAAATAAGAAAGACATGGACCTGTTGGAGCAAGTACAGAGGAGGGCCACGAAAATGATCAGAAGGGCTGGAGCCCTTCTCCTGTGAGGAAAAGGAGAGAGTTGTGGTTGTTCAGCCTGGAGAAGAGAAGGCTCCAGGGAGACCTTATTGCAGCCTTTAAGTACATAAAGGGAGCTTATAAGAAAGATGGAGACAGACTTTTCTATAGCCCCTGTAATGTCAAGGCAAGGTGCAACGGTTTTAAACTAAAAGAGGAAGACATTTTTTACAGTGAGGGTGGTGAGACACAGGAACAGGTTGCCCAGAGAGTTGGTAGATGACCCATTGCTGAAAATGTTAAAGGCCAGGCTGGACGGGGCTCTGAGCAACCTGATCTAGCTGAAGTCATCTCTGCTTATTGCAGGGGCGGTTGGACTACATAGCCTTTAAAGGTTTCTTCCAACCCAAACTATTTGATTATTCTATTCTATGATAAAAATAATCTCTCATACTCCATCAGCTTCTTCAACCACTTCACTTTAATTATCATGTTGCTTAAAAGTTCAGCTTTATTTAACCCATCGTTTCAGCTTCTGTGATGCGCCACACTGATAAAACAAATACATCAGCCCGTAGTATATTCTGGCTACTGTTTTGACTCATAAAACTTACATCAGGCCTAGTTTGAGGAAATATAGATAATAAATCCTTCCAGTACAGTTCTCTTCTAAATACATAAATGTATTTAAAGTAAACTGAACCTCATTTAGGGGAATTTTTCTGTGTACATATGCAAAATTTAACATAGCAATTGAACTACCAATATTTACAGTAGTGTGCCAACAGAAATTCTCACAGACGTTCCTTTCAGAGGTACTTTAAAACTATTATATACTTTGTCTCACATTGAATTTGTTTTCAAAAATATGTGTTTAGATACTATTAAATATGTATTTTTCACTCAGTTCACAACTTGTAGGAAGCAAAACATACATATGAAAGCTGCGTTTCATGTTTTGAGAAAGGTCTATGTACCTTGTAATGAAAACAAACACTTGAGGCTAAAGCTTTCACTTCTGTTTTCTTCTGTAGACTAATGACAGTGCCATGGGAAATAACCTGGCCTTGCTGCTGCATTATTTTTCCAGGGTTGCTTGTGTGACCATGCGTGTGATACTGCCTTGTGGCTGTGGCAAAGAAGGAGTGAAGTTATTGGCCAGCGAATGAACAGGTCTTCCAATACTGTGTAATAATCACGTTTTTGAAGTGGCTCAAAATCCCAGCCTATCTTCTTATGTGTATTTTCTGTAAATTGGAATTTTTGTTATTGTTGGCATCTCGGAGTTTTCCTACATCAGTCTTTTCAACACTGGCAAAATCCCATTTCTGTCTGTTTTCAGCCACAGTAACAAATGCCATAAACTTTGTTGAAAAAGAAATTGCATTTCCTAAGATTTCGCTCAATGCTTCCCTACATTGCACGTTATAATAGCAAACGGAGAATCATCATCCACACTGCAGGGACCAGGCAACTTGGCAGCAGGAGCAGGCTATAATTTACTGTAAGGCAGAGAACAAAATCACCTAACTGTTGCCAGGCTTATATCACAAGAACAGCAAGAAGAGAAGAACATAGTACGGTTGTTTTTATTTTTGTATAATCTGCGTATAATGTGGACAAAAGTAAACTGTAAGAACAGATTGGTAGTGTTAACCATTGGACTTGATGGTCTTGAGGGTCTTTTCCAACCTTAAATGATTCTATAATTCTAATAGATTGCTGCTAATACAAATAATCTTGTACTAGTGTTAATAAAATCAATAAAGTTCTCGTGCTAAGTTAAGCTTTGGATTTCTCTGCTTACACAGATGGTTGGATCTGAGTTTTCTATTTGATATACACCCAAAGAACAAGGCTGGTCAGTAAAAGCATCGTCATCCAAGCTAGTGAAGGAAGAGTTATCTCTGCTTTCCATGTAGCTGTTATGGATGGCTTACAAGCCAACACACAGTCCTGTAACAGTTTCCTGTATGTTTTATTTATTTGGTTTTTATTACTATTATTTTTATATGAAACATTGGTGGCCATGTGTATGCAGACAGTCTTGATTAATTAGCCCAGTAATTTCTAAACTGCAGGTGTCAGGGCTTTGTCCTTGAGGAATTAGCAGCAAGTCCTCTCTCTCCAGAAGTGACTTAGGTCATGCTCAGTCTGATTAAGCTTAAAGTTTAGATACTGCATTACAGGGCTTCTGTGATATAAATAATGATGAATATTTCCTGATTTTGTTTACTACTGTCACCTAGAAGTGTCAGGCCTAACCTAGCCAAAAGCCTTAAAAGGGCGAAGAGTAACAGCTGGCAAATCCAAAGAAGAAATGAGGGGAATTTGCATTTGAGCCTGTAAAAGAGGAGGGCAAGAGGAAAAAAGATAGGGAGGCCTCTATCCTGGTTCCAGTTGGGATAGAGTTAATTTTCTTTCTTGTACCTGGTATAGTGCTGTGTTTTGGATTTCATATGAGAAGAATATTGAAAATAGACTGATATTTTGATTGGTGTCAGGTAGCCAAAGCCTTTTCAGCTTCCCATGCTCTCTGCCAGGTGCCCAAGAATTTGGGAAGCAAAGCTGGGACAGCCAACCCAAGATGGCCAAAGAAACATTCCTTAGTACATGATATCATGCTCAGTGTATAAAGTGCGTTTGGCTGAGGGGCAAATACTGTTGTTTGGGAACAAACAGGCTGTTGATGTTGCAGCTGATGAATAATTGCATTGGGCATCACATGTTTTGTATATTCTATTATTATTATTATTATTATTATTATAGTCTCTTCCTTTGCTGTCCTGTTAAAATTTTCTTATCGCAACCCATGAGTGTGCCCCTGTGAGTCTCTCCCCATCTCACTTGGTGGGGGATGAGCGAGCAGCTGTCTGGTCCTAGTTGCTAGCTGGGGTTGAACCACGACAACCTCTTACTGTTTTCAAAGCTAGAGAGTAGGAAAATATAGTAGTAGTTATTGACTGAAAACAATGAAAAATTAAATGTAAATGGCTGAAAAAAAATCCATTACTCCTTAATATTGCCCAAAAACCTATGTGGAAGAGAAGAACTGGGTGGGGTGGGGGAAAGAAATAAAAGAATGATCACAACAGTAAGAGAAAGGGAAAGATAGAGCATCCTCTAGCTTATAACAACATAGCATATAACAACAGAAAAGACAGGTTTGCTTCGGGCAAATTGAGGAGGTAGAGCACACAGGACAAAATATTAATACCTACATGAAGAAATTTAAGAAACTAAAGCTTGCTTTCTTAAGATGAACGGTAGCAGAGCATCACCAGAAAACAGGTATATGGCTTACATTTGAGAAGCCAGGATATGAATACAAACCAGGATTCTTCCTGAATTCAGGTCATTTCAGATAGTAGAGAAGGATAGCTCTGCATTACCACCATATGTATATACTCTTTGGATTTGTGTGTGTATATATATATATATATATTCATATATACACACACATATGTGTGTGTATACATATGCATGAAGAGTGGGCTGTGGGTCCAAATCTACTGCAAATGTTCATTTTCTAAATATATATATTGATTTTTTTTTAATACTACACTTCTGTTTATTTGCCATGATTGTATTTCATTCATTTGCTTCCCTCTGCTGTGTCTTCACTTTGATTACATTTTACTAATAATAAGAGAAACAAAACCTATGTATTTTAAGGTGAAGTTTAATCAGTTTTTCAAAGAGAATATGTGGTATAATGCTAAAACCAATGAAAGTGAAGGCTGGGAGACCAAAAAGTTCTTTCCAATCTTAGATGCTTCTTCAGTTTCATCATAGAACTCCACTGGTTCCCACAGCCTCCTTTCCAACATTAAAGTGGCAGACATGTAGGTGTGCTATTTTTACTCTCTTTGTTTTGAGAATTTAAACAAACACACCTCAGAATATACACGTGAAATTCCTGTGAGTTAATCAGTGATATTTATAATCTAGGCCTGATAATGAATCTTTTCCAGATAGAGAATTACTCAAGTTAATAACATGTTTAATGTCAACAGGTGTGCAGTGGCTGTATTCTTGATGGACCTCTGCTGTGTCAGAAGGTATCTCTGTTAATGCGTTTTTTTAAGAACTTAAATAAAGCCCTTCTATGCTTGGGCCATATAGTGTAGGTAGTGACATTTCCCAACGTGTCAATTTTTAGGTCCTTATCTAGAAAGGTGCACAGAAAGAGTTCCCTTTTTTTGCAAACTGAAGAGAATCAGAGAGGGAGCACAATGATATTCACTGGTATTCAATAACAAATTATATCAGCAATTGTATCAGAATTTGAGACTCGTGGAATATTTATGTATTTCTTCTATCTCTTAGTGTCCTATTATAAGTTAATATAAATAAATAATTCAGCCATGCAGATGTGTGTTAATTTTCAAATACTATGTTACTTGTACTTGGGTTTTCTGTTAAATATATTGCCTTTTCAGAACTTTTTACTGTCTGTGTAAGGTCATAGTCTTCTTTTACCACTGCTGTTGTCTTAACTGACCTACCAATGGTACATTTTGTTCTTGTCTTTCTTTTCCCAAGTTGCTTCTGCCTCTGTTATTGAAGAATTCAGTGGGGATGGACAACTTTTTAAAAACAACCTTCACAACTATATTGTTGGAAAGTAATTCTCTTTTTTTCCCCCCATGGAATTTCTTTCAAATCTTGCATATGAAATACTACTTTTTCTTGGTAAAAGAATTTATATTGTCTGCATAAGGTACTTTTAAGTGTTGTCCAGAAGAAAATATACCTTTGGGTCCTATCTGTCAGTCAGGATGATTTCTGGCAATTTTTTATTTCTCCTTTGGGACTTCTTACTGAGTAGATGAAGTCCACCATAAATACATTCTCATCAGAGTGTTTATGCATAATGGTGTTGGAAGTAAAAAGCACTTGTGTCTAACGTATGAGTCAGTAAATACATAAACAGGTACAGATTTATGAGTCTACATTTCAGAGTATCACAGTGCTTGATATACAGTGCAGTCAACTTTATCTGAATGTCACAGACAATAGTGAATGTATCTGTAATTCCAAGGTCACTTTTCATGTAATTAATAGGTTTCAGATAACTTTGGTTCTCCTAGTCAGAATTATTGGATAAGGAATGGGTGTCCTTGAAATATGTAAAGTAACTTGTGGATACAAGCATACAGATATTAAGCGTGGGTTGATGTCATCTTACCATTGTGAATATTTTAGTGGAAAGCATTTCTCTTGGAAACACATTGACTCTTTAGCAAGTAACACAAATTTCAGAGTGTTTATTCGCATTATTAGTGTTAGTGAAGCCTTCTTTGATGGAGTCAATAGAAAAAAATCTCATTTTTATCAGTGGATTAAATATTTCAGTCTACGAAACTGCCAGCCATGGCTGTTCACAAGGTAACTGCATTTTATCTCACCTTTACTGTTCATCATCCTACAGCTTTGCCAAGAATACTTGAGCTACACTTCATTTTTTTGTAGTGCTTTGTGTCAAGGAAACATGCCAAGACTGTAAAAGCTACAGTAGCAGACCAATACATCTTTTTTTTCTTTTTAAATAGGAATGATAACCTTAGATAATCCTCCAAGAATATTCATCTACATATATATCTTTTTTTAAATGTAAAAGGATTAAGATAAGTTTTCTCCTCAGTCATGCCTCACTTCTAGAAATAGAAGAAAGAACCGATATATACTGTTTGTGATCAGAAAAAATGCTTTGTTCTGTTGCATGTGTGGGGCTAAGACATTGGAAAAGATACCTTTAATAAGCATGCAATTTTTTAGCATTCCATTTAAGCAATCATGAAACTTAAATAGCAACTGTGACTATATTTAAAAACGGAAAAAAAAATAAGGGAAGATCCATCCTGGGATGGTATTTGCTATGTTCTGCACAGTTCTATTAATCACAGAAGAAAAGCCTGATGTGAGCTAGAATAGCATTTGTGCTTCTAAATTTTGCTCAGTATTGTTGTTTGTGATCAGTCTTTGCCTGTTCACATGCCGGGTGAGCCATTACAAGCTATTTTAATTATGGACTCTTACAATTTAATGTGTAGATGTGATGGGGCAGTCTGAGCTTGGTTTGGGAATTTTACCAGGAAGAAATCTTACTGAAGGAAAGATTAATTCTCTTTTATTTAAATGTTCAGTAAACTTTGGATTGTGTATAGATAATTAGATTTCCAGATTGTAGAACACAGATAAGGAAGCTCTTGTGAATACCATAAGCATACATTATCATCTGGTCTGGACATCATGCTTGGATGTCCTGGGGAAAATGACTTAATGCTTGGTAAATTGTAAATTAATTTAACTTCTGGTATCTTTTTTTTTTTTTTTTTTTTTGGAGCAAATAACTTAAGGAAATCTAAGAAAATATATTACTATATAATTATTTTTCTATTCACTGGAGATTTTGTCTGAACACAAGGAAAACTTCCTTACCACGAATGTGACCGAGCAGTGGCATAGGTTGCCTAGAGAGGTTGTAGACTTTCTGCCCTTAGAGATATTCAAAAGCTGACTAGACATGGTGCTAGGCAAGTGAGCCAGCTTGAGCAGGATGTTGGACCAGATGACCTACTTTCCTTCAAACCTCAATTATTCTGTGAGTCAGTGATTTTGGAACTGTTTAAAAATGGAATTATTTTAATGTTTGGATTACTTTGATTTGTCAGTGTAAAATGTTTATGTTTTAATTATCTCTACACAAGAAATTTCCTGGTTCATCTTTTTCAGTCCCTACGCTATCAAAAAGTTTATATGACTAAGTTATATTAGCAATAGGTATTTGGCTAGAAATTAGTAGAATTAACAAAGTATGTATGGTGCTAGGATTTGAATTGTCTAACTGCAAAATCTTTTCTGAGGAATTTTTTACCATGTGTTGTCTTGTTATTTTTATCCTAAATAGTAAGCAGTCTTCTTAGTGGAGAATGTCCTTTTTCAGCAGCCTGTTTCTTCGCAAACCTCACAGCTTCAGCAAAATTTTTTTAAGTAATTCTGTCACTCTGTAATACCAGATGGGTTTTACTAGGGGGATTTTTAGTCACTGTTGTTAACACAGGCACAGGAATAGTAGATGTGAATGGAACTCCTGGTTATGAGGATGTGGCAAAATATCAGTAACAACTTATCCCTATCTATGGGAAGCAGTTTACGTTACAAGAAACTAAAGAAAGTGTCATTTTTATACACTGCCTCACCTCAGTTTATCTATGCATCATACTCAGCAGTAGGATACTTTGGATGTAGTTTGGCTTCCAGTCAGTCGTAACAGGGGCAATCTATAGAAAGAAGCACATACCTGTGTAAATTGGTTAGCAATAAATGGGTGGTTCTGGCTAGGTGCTGCAGCGTCGTTGTAAGCCCTCATCTGTGGAGGCATGAAAGTCACTGCAGGTATTGTCTTGCCACTTTGCCAGACAGACTGAGAACTGATGCTATATCCAAAGTAATGAGTTGCAGCAGAAATACTGTGGGGGCTCAGATTTGTGTAATTCTCATTTTGATTGAAAAGATTTCTTGAATTTCGAACAAGGTGCTAACAGGAGCTGGAAGGTCAAATAATACTTGATTAAGTTGAAAGACACAACAGTGAATAGTTGTAATGTGTACCACAAATCATGATTTCACAGACAGATCTGTATTTAACTAAATTATAACAAATAAGGCGTTTAACCTACATAAAACTGTAAGTTCTGCTATGGGTGATTACAGCAGTAGTGTATAGTGCTTCCTGCCTTGTCAGACTATCACCCAGCCAGTTCTCTGCAGTAAAACTTACTTGGGGGTAAAAGACATCTCATAGTTAGCAAAGTTGAATATTAGGATACATAGTAATTAATTTGGACTACTTGTTATCATGACATTCGTTGTCCTGACAACAGCTGTGACCATGAAGTTGTTGGTTTGACAAAGGCAGAAGATTCAGTCATTGTACAGAACAGATATTAGCATTTTTACCTAGCAACCAAAGACTGAGTATCTATCTATGGCATGGATCAGATTAAAAGGGAATTAAATTTTGAGAAAAATTTGGTTTAGAAAAATTGCAACATCTTACTCGGGTCTCTTTCCAATTTTTCTTCTGCCAGCTCCCCGACGCTTTTGCCTCTTCTCTATTTTGTTATTAAACTTTGTTTTTGTAACTTATATTTATTTATCATTAAGATTCTTCACAGTTGGTTTCTTAGGTATGTTTACATTATCTTGTATATGAATTGTTTCTATATTTTCATGATTTTGATGTTTTCCTAATTTTATTATATTTATAATGTGTAGCTAAAGTTATCAACTTTCATAAATGGGTGCTGATATAGGAAGGAGAAAGCAATTTAATCACCTGAAAATTTTCAAGATAGGTCTGAATGTTGGAATAAAATATAGTAAATACCAGTTGTGTAAGCAAAGACAAATTAATACTATATAGTACCAAACTTAGAAGAAACAAAGTAGACCAGATAGGAAGAACATAATTTACTAGTATCATTAAACTGTGATCAAATCAATCCCAGTAGACCAGATAATCACATTTTAAGGGCTTGATTGCATATGGAGTTTTTGCTGATTAAATATCTCTGATTAACTCCATGTATAATGCTCTTATTCCAAACAGAGAGTATCTTTTTCTTTTAATCTTAGTTTATTTTTGTGGCACTGGACATCCTGCCTTTGTGACATCAGCATATAGAAAGATCCAGAGAGACCTAACAAACTATATTGTAATAAACAGAGAAGAATTCAAAGAGTTAGCTGTCTGTTGATTGTAGTCACAATTAAGTTGTTCATCTAGCTAAGTAAAATCTGTAAGTTGGAACAGGTGTTATATATTAATAGTTTATCTGAGTGAATTACTCAGTGTTTGAAGTCAGTCACAACTTTAAATAGAACATATTTGGAATTGCAGTGATATAACAGAAATATTCAGCGGGTTTTTTTGTTGTTTTGTATTACAGACTTTTCTAAGACTTTCTGGAAACTTTTCTTACTACATACATGACAACTGCAGCACATAATTTGAACTAAAACTGTTGTACTATGTTTATCTTAGGGTATAAAAATGCAGAATACTCTTGTGTATGAACCCTTGTGTTGCAGTAATTAAGCCAAAGCAAATATATGCATACATATGTACAAATTTAAAAAAATCAAACAAATATTTTTTTAATAAGTTGGTATTAAATGTCTTTTTGCCCTTGAGATGGGAGACAATAAGAACATAACTTGCTTATCTGTCTTCTATGTACCGCTCACTACTTAATCACCCTTGTTTTTATTAATCTCTTTCCAAGGGTGTTGTTTGGGTTTTTTTGTTTTGTTTGGTTTGGTTTGGTTTTTGTCTTTTTTTTTTAAATTTCTATTTTCCATGAGTGTTGGTTACAAAACAATCAAGGCATTAAGTACTCCCAAACTCATTGAAGTCAATAACCTTAGATCATGTTCCGAATTTTTTGTTTCCGTCTCTCCAGTTATATGAAGTAGTCCTTCATTTCATACTTTTTAAAGCTTTTGATTAAATGCCATTAAAATTTAATGCACATATGTGTTTTGAAAAAGAACTAAATAAAATTCAGCATGTCAGTTAATAATACACAAAATAAAATTATTTAATTACACGAATGTTTATTGTGGAATTAAGTTTACTAAATTTATGTCAGCTGATGCTTTTTTAAGAAGTCTGGTCAATAAGTTCAGGGGAGGATTGTCTCCCTGATATTTGTTTTGCAGGTCTTTTGTTTGCTTAATTTCCTTAATATTCTTTTCCTTCCTCAATGAGGAATCCTGTTTGGTATAGCTATTTAAAAATCTGTAAGATTTCAGTGGGGTCTACCAGTCTGTGAGATGCAGAGCATGAATTTCTACTAACCTTTTTCTACTTGCATGCAATTGATACTCATATATCAAGTTCCTGTGTTCATATAGTCAAGTTCTGGTGATTCCAAGTTTCTGCTATGGGAACAGTCTAAAAACCTGAAGTGGAAGTTTTCTAGATAAAATGTTCAGAAGCACATTTCAGGATTTGTTACTTTTAAAAGTTTAGACTAAAAACCTCTTGACTAATTATGCACTTTGTAATGATCCAATGTTGTTTTAACAAATGTGGAAGTAACATACAGGGAAAAATGAAATTGAATGACACCCAAAAAGTAAAGAGAAATAAAAGCTTTAATTATTACACCAGTTTAATGAACAGTGTATGCAGTGTAAACTATAGTTTTGAAAGCCTCCTACTGGTTATTGTCACTGGATGAGGCAGAAGGCAGTATTCTCACATTGTGGTGAACCATCAGTTTAAGAAGTGTCAATAATGCAGATAAAGATTGTTTATAAGGTGATGAATCCAAATCCTTTCCTGCTTGATTAGACATCAACTTGATATTCAGATTCTCCAACATGACACACAGGTGATGATGTGTGAACTTCCTTTTCTATGCATTCACATTTTATTTATCATAGTCAGACAGTCTATGAAGTGTAGAGCTATACAGAGAAGTGAGCATCATGAACAGCAAACTCTCAAATACATGTTCTGTATATGTTTATACATGTTTTCCTCAGCAACAACCTAAACTGTATGTACATATAGAATTCCCTCTAAGATTTTGAGGAGCCTGGTAAGATTGCCTTTCTGTAATTCTGTTTATTTTACTTATCTATATAACAATTGCAGTCCAATTACTATGTTTGTTTCTTTTGAAATTCATATAATTGTCATGTAACTTGTGCACTAGATTTATTTGGGTTTTTTTTCTGGAAAGTGAGTTAATTTTAAATTAGTGTGACTCCTAGGTATTTTCTGGATCTGCTCAGAATAAGGAATTTACGCTAAACAATTTTTCTTAGCTTTGATATTCCTAGCTAGTAATTCTGAAATTCATAAGTGAAATATTTTTTTCCCTGACATAGACAGACCAGTCATTGATTCTTCTTGGCACTAAAGATTGCTTATAGATAAAACGTTCTGCATAATGACACAGAATCAAGAAGCTTGCAGTCATGGATAAACACATTTATTTGTTTATTTTTGCAGCACTTTTAAGAACTTTGACATCTCTAGATGTGACTATAGTAAGTCTGACCTCAAGATTAATCCCACATCTACAAATAAATCAAAGAAGTTGCACTGTTATAGAGTATTTGCATTTGCCTGGATGGTATGGGGAGTTTGTGTTTGTTTGTTTTTAAACCTATGTTTAATAATAGTGGATTTGAACATCCTAAGAGGTTAGTGTTGTGATCTTTACTTTCTTTTCTTTCTATTGGGAAACCCAGTGATAATGAGTGGGCTCAGAGTACAGAAGTGATAGAGATGTGTTTTGTGAGTGTTGGCAACTTTGTAATACTTTTTTTTTTTTCCTGAAAACGAAGAGCAGTGAATAGTTTCCAGTCTTTCCCTCATTAAATATGTGAATGTACATTCTCATTCTTTATTTTTCACAGAAGAAAAAAGGCTTTGCTTCCCAGGCTCTGTTACTTTCAAAATGTTGAAAATAACTTATTTGCAAGTCCAACAGTACAGAAACAGGCAATGTCTTAGAAATGTATTGATTACGGAGGTTAGCATTGCAACATCATCTCTGCTATCTGGCCTCTGTCTGCTGAAAACCCAGAGCATTGCAGGCTTCTCCAAGACAACCATCCATAGAAGGGCTTTACCTGGGATTCAGGGGTTTCAGACTTGGAAATTTGAGAATGACTGGGAGCCTCTCTGTTCAATGTCTGTACCAACTGTGGTACCATTCATTATTTTCTTCACTTCCACTATAATGGAGAGATTAATTGGTAACATTCCTAATTAGATGCAAGAGAATTCTGGACACCAATTTCTTCTAACCTTCAATATAGCAGTAATATTTTATAACTGTTCGAAAATTAAGCATGAGGGTGGTTAAAATTATTGTCCCTGCTTCTTCAGACTCATCATCTACTATAAAAGCTGTCTTTAAGGAGCAGTATACAAGAGTAGCTTGTGTGATTCTTTTTAATGTGATGACATGCTTTCTTTTACCCTTCCTTCGACAGTGAAAGAATTAGCAAGGTTAACCATGTTGACATTTTAAGTATAATTGGCATCTGAATTAGTGTCCATTAGCAAGGATGAGTCCTGTTTCTTGAATTATTCACTCATTTACTCTGCAAACCTGGGAAAATTACTGTGTGATTAAACTAAACATGTTCAGGTTTTCTTTGTTTCTTTATAATCCTAATTTTTACAGATTTCATGTATATCAGACATGAAAAATTACATCTGACTATTTCAGGTGGCTGCCCTCATATTTACTTCCCAAGAAATGTTTTTTCATGTGTGCAATAATTCATAAACTTAACAAAAATTATTGTTATAAAATTTAGCATTCTGGCTTCATAGGCATAATTTTATAATTTTTATTTTATTTTATTTCTGAACTCTCTAGTTGAGTCTCATTTTACCTAAACTCTCTAAAAATACTTGTGATTGAAACAGCACTGATTTTGAGACTGTTCTCCCTACTCTTGTACGTTCCTGCAAGAACCTGAAAATCCCTGTGTTACAGGCGAAACCTGCAAATAACGTGAAGCCCATATTTAGGTGTGTGTAGTCAGGGAATTCTTGTGTTAATAAATATTTTTGTTGTAATTATGTCATGAGACCAGGAAAGTGAGGCTGTGCAGCATGAATGTTATCATTCCTGGTCAGTCTGATGCTATATTGTTTTGCCACTTGAGTAATCTGCCTGCTGATGAGCCAGCACAGAACTGCTGCCTTGCCCAGCACATGCACTGTTGGTCTTCTCAGGGGAGCTGTGACTGGCGGGGAAAAGGGAATCTGAAAGGGGCCAATGGACCAGGTGTGGGAGCACCAGGAGGACAGCTGGGAAGGAGAGTGGACTGTGGAGAAGTGGAACACAAACTTTTGCAGAAAATCAAGCTCTATTAATTCATAAAATAACATCTGTTTTCTTCTGAAGTACTTTGTGAGATAATATTCAGCGTTAATTAAAACCTTAGGTGTCTGATTTAGTTTGAAATGGTTGTTATGAAGTCTGGAAAGTCTTACAAGGAGCAAAAGCTATCTATTGAAGAGAGATAGGGCTTGAGTAGATTAAAATATTAAGTTAGTTTTGTTTATTCCTCTTGCATGAATTGTATCTGCCAAGAATGCACACTATTTTAAAATAACTAAATTTCATAAATATTTTACAGTAAAAATGCTTTGATTTCTATTCAGATTTTCAGAATAAATGTATTTATCTAGCAAACATATATTTGCCTATGAAAACCAGCAAAATGTTTTCTGTGGCGAATAAAGTTTCTGCATGTAAATGACTGTCAATTTCCAATTAAAATTTATGCTTATCTCCACAAAGCAGACCATGAAAACCAGTGTTGTTTTACACAAATACATATACTAATATGTCTTATAACTTTCTTTGACTTGTCATTTACTAAACTTTAAAAACTCTGTGGCCATCCATTAAAACATTTACAGTTTCATAGAAAAAAGGGTATAAGAAAAAAGCAGGGAACAGCTATAAAATGTTTTCATCTCTTCCACTGCAATATCAGTAAATAAGAAGGAAAAACACTTATGTGTGTAGAAGAGAGTTATTTTAAATATTATGAATGCAAAAGTATTTCTAAATTTGAGATTTATTTTATTTCATCAAACTGGTATGTTGCAATCCAGTTTCTCTGTACAAAAAGAATATGTGTTTTACAAACTCTTCAACTTTTAAGTCTTGGTTATGGAAAAAAAAAGTAAGTATTATACTAGTCTTCTTTATGAAAGTTTAAGGTGTGTAGCTCAGAAAATGCTTATTTGGAGAAAAGTATAAAGAAAAACTTTAATTACCATTTCTTAATGTATCAGCTGTGACAGAGGAAGAGCCAAAGTAATGTTGTTCAGTCATCATCTTATGCTCATGAAAACCTGAACAGAGAAATTTTGTGCTGATAACTACCAGAAAATGGCAAATGTTACATAATGCCTTGACTCACAGTGAAAGCAGGGATGAATAAAGAGTTTTAGAAAGTTGTCTCTCAATGTTCCTGAACTGTGTGATTCTGGCTTCTGATCTCTGTTCTCCCAGGGAGACCTTCCCGTGCATGGGCATATGGGATAACATATGTGAAAAGCAGGTAATGTGTTAACAAAGAACTGGCATTACACACTCCTAGAATCTCCCTTCTAGCTGTGCTGATGCAGGTGGGAGGTGTGTGTATCTGTACATGTATTTCAGAAGAAGGGGAAGGGGTACTGGCAAGTAGTACTATCTCAGCCACAGCTTAATGCTGTATCCTTTTCCTGCCAGATAGGAGTAGTTGGTGGAGATGCATCAAATGGACCACCTGCATATGGCTTGGTGGGAGGCACAGAAAAGGACAGACACTTTTATATTGAAAAATTGTCTCTTTCTGGGGAACAACTTCTGTAAGTCTCTGCAGATGAAAAAGGTGCATATGATTTGCAAGAAAGTATGAAGGAAATAATTTTCCCTGATCACGCACAGTGGAGTAGCATCTTAAAGGTATTGTTCATGCCACAGTAATGCAGGTACTAATTCTCAAATTTTTATGTTTGAGAGTCATCCTTAGCAGACTTTTACTCTACCCTACAACAGAATTTTAAGTAGAACATATAAATAAGATGAAGTAGGAATCATTTCTTTTCATTGGAATGACTCTGGTCAGAGCTGCAACACCATGCAGCCAGGACGCATTGTTGCATTGGACTGAGGTCTCACACTGTATGAATGGGGCCGATGGTTTGCTGTCACAGCTACGTGTCAGCCTTGCAGTGTTGCCTTCCATCATCTTTGATCAGTGACAACACACCTATGGTTATGACTTCTCTTTTTTAACTTCCTCTACCATTTAGTTTTTCTTTTACACTGTCCAGACTCTGTAATAATACATTCACGCAATATTGTTCAGCTCTGTGTGTGATATAGCTTAAGCGCCACGGCAATTTGTTTTCACCTGAAATTAGATGGAAACAAACAGGTTGCCAACTGCAGCTTTTCTATACCTAATTTAACTTTTTTTCTAAATATGATTATATACTCCACTTCCAATTTACAATACACTTCAAATTTGTCATATTTTAATGAAAAAATCATAATAATACCATAGACATGGTTCATCTCATTAGTCCAGGAAATTACAGTTGTAGCCATATGTATGATTATGTCAGATTTGTTAAAGTCTGTCATTAGATTAAAGAGATTAAACAACAGTGTGTATACTTACGCATGTAGGCACACCCTATGGTAGAATATTTGCTTTTCTGCTAGAAGAAGAGTGGGGAAAAAAATTTCTGACATCCATTTGTCTAATACTTACTAGGTACATGCAGTGAAGCACCAGGAAACAGGCATCACTCTATCATTATTTTAAACCTTTGATGAATAGTAAAATGCATAGGCCTATTTGTTATGTTGCTGTATTTCCTATAGAATAAATCACAGTGACATAAGAAGTTCAGTGTATACTAGGTATTTCACATACTAGCCATAAATCATGAGCTTGAAAAGTGAGCACCAATGTTTGTGAATAAATAATTCTACTTTTTACATGCAACCATAATGAAGTCAACAGAAAAGATAATAAATAGAGCATGTGTAGTCTTTTCACAGTATCATTGTATTATTGAAAATTTTAGTAGCTGTATGGATGTATGTGTGCCAAAATTAATTTCTCTATGTATATTTCAAATGCACAGAATCTTCCATGTAAGCAGCAAAATCAGACTTCATGTGCAAAATTGTAATTTCACCTAATAGCTTTAGAACAAGAAAATTAACACTTTTACCTGGTTTTATACACTTTGTTTTTGGAATATATGAGTACAGTTCTGTCATTTCGGGTCCAGGTAACAGGGAACAGAAGAAAATATGAAACAAAACCTATAAAAATACTTAGAATTTCAGTTCCTTAGAATAAGAGATGAGTCAATTTTCTTCCCTCATGTATAATGTGTATCTTATGCAAGAGGCCATGTCAGAAATGAGGGAGGTTTCGCTGCAATATTCTAACCACATATCATCAGCCAGCTGTATGCGACTGTATGAACAGGCTTACTTGTTTGTTTTTTCAAAAGGGGGAGTGCATGGGCACCAGTTATTTGGGAAAAGTTCTGGCATTTGGATTGTAGCTGACAGAAGAGAACACTATAGAATAGCTCAAGGAGGTGTAAATGTATTAATTTTTTTTTTTTTAAACTGTGTCAGTATAAATATTTTAAATTGCTATGAATCTAAAGGGTGTTTTGTTTGGCTTGTGGGTTGTTTTTAGGGATGAGATAAAACTAAAAAAGCATCATAGGTTTCATATCAGGCTCAGTGGACTCTTCAATATTATATTCCTGCTGTCCTTGGTAGTGTTGAAAATTTTTCCAGTAAAAGATACTGTGTTGTTTCAAGGCCATTATGGTGTGTGTAGAATCACTAAGAGTATTAGAATGTTATTATTTCAAATTCTAGTAAATCGGTAGTACTACATGATTTGGTGTTAATTTTTCCTAAAATATTCTTCTTCAACACTACTACAAGCCGGTCAGCCTTATCTCCATTCCTGGAAAGATAGCGGAACAGCTCATTCTGGACGTCATGTCCAAGCATGTGGAGGAAAAGAAGGTTATCAGGAGTAGTCAACATGGATTCAGCAAGGGGAAATCATGTTTGACCAACCTGATAGCCTTCTGTGATGATATGACTGGCTGGGTAGACAAGGAGAGAGCAGTGGATGTTGTCTACCTTGACTTCAGCAAGACTTTTGACACTGTCTCTCACAACATCCTCATAGGGAAGCTCAGGAAGTGCTGGATGAGTGCACAGTGAGACGGAGCGAGAACTGGCTGGGTGGCAGAACTCAGAGGTTTGCGATCAATGGTGCAGAGTCTGGCCTGTAGTTAGTGGGGTTGCCCACGGGTCTGTCCTGGGTCCAGTCCTGTTCATCCTGTTCATCAATGAGCTGGTTGAAGCGACTGAGTACACTCTCAGCAAGTTTGCTGACAATACAAAACTAGGAGTAGCGGTTGGTACCACAGAAGGCTGTGCTGCCGTTCAGCAAGACCTGGACAGGCTGGAGGACTGGGCAGAGAAGAAGCTGATGGAATTCAATAAGGGCAAGTGTAGGGTCCTGCACCTAGAGGGGAATAAACATATGAACCAGTAGAGGTTAGAGATTGCCCTGCTGCAAAGCAGCATTATGGAAAAGGACCTGGGAGTTCTGGTTGACGACAGGTTGACAATGAGTCAGCAATCTGGCCTTGTGACCAGGAAGACCAATGGTATCCTGGGGTGCATTAGGAAAATTGTGACAAGCAGGTCGAGGGAGGTTATCCTCTCCTGTATTCTACTCTGGTGAGGCTGTATCTGGAGTCCTGTGTCCAGTTCTGGGCTCCCCAGTTTAAGAAGGACAAGGAATTACTGGAGAGAGTATAGCAGAGAGCTACAAAAGTGAGTAGGGGTCTGGAGCATCTTTCTTATGAGGAAAGACTGAGAGACCTGGGTCTGTTCAGCCTGGAGAAAGCTGAGAGGCAATCTCATCAAGGCTTATACATATCTCAAGGGTCAGTGTCAAGAGGATGGGACCAGACTCTTTCCAGTAGTGACCAATGATAGGATAAGGGGCAATGGGCACAGAGCAAAGCACAGGAGGTTCCATCTAAATATGAGGAGAAACTTCTTTACTTTGAGGGTGCCAGAGCACTGGAACAGGCTGCCCAGAGAGGTTGTGGAGTCTCCTTCTCTGGAAACAAAAACTTGCCTGGACACATTACTGTGTTATTTGCTCTAGGTGAACCTGCTTTAGCATGTGAGTTGGACTAGATGATTGCCAGAGTTCCTTTCCAACCCCAACCATTCTGTGATTGTTTTATTTGAAGTTTTACTGCTAGTCATAGGGTTTTGTACAGTCTTTCTGCATTTCTCTGCTGTCAGTGCTTGTCCTAGTTACCCTGGGTAACTAACTTAGTGTTGTCAGCGGACTTCCTCACGTTGCTGTGCGTTTTCTTTTCTGGCTTGTTTATTAATTTATGGAATTTGATGATATCATTTGTATTTTCAGTATTATAGAATGAGATATTGTGGAAAGGTTTCCTGAAAAAGTTTTATTAAAGAACAAATACTAAGTGCTCTTTTTAAGGTAAAATAAATCCAGAACAGACATTACATTCCCAAATTTACTACTAAAATTATACACAATTAGTGCCAATAACGTACTTCAAAACACTAGTCAAGAAAAGTCCACAATGAAAAAAATATTTTCTTCATGTTTTTCTTTGTCAAATGTGTACTAGCAGGAATTTAAACAATATAGTGCCAAATACTTAAAATCCATTGTATTGTGTGTATGTAAAAAGTTAAGAAGATGTAAGAATTGCTTTTGTTATCACAAGTTTTGCTATTCCTTTCTCCAACCATGGAAGAACGGTTAAATATACTGTGTTTCATGATTCTGGTTATGTACTATGCAATATGCAACATGTAATTATTTTTCTGTTGTCAGCCACTGATTTAATACGTGATACCATTTCTTTGCTACATCATTTGTCTTCAATTAGCATTTTTTCCTTCACATTCAAGTTGTAACTATCACACTGGGGAAAAAAATAAAAAATAAAAATATTATTTTTCTAGGGGAAATCCTTAATATTCTACTAGTGTGCAAATATACAGCTTCATGAAATTTCCTTTGCTGGTTTTAAAATTGAATGATATAGTAATTAATATATATGATGTGATCTTGAATGATATTGAATGATGTAGTAATTAATCGTGCATCAATGCTCACTATTTGGAAATATGGTTGTCAGATATGTAACTTCTCTGGAATGTCTTTGTTTTCTCATGAACATGCAATTAATATGAAATGGTGGATAAATTTTACTGGTTCTTGGTTTCCAGAGGAGAGGAAATAATTTTTGGCCTTGTTCTGTACCATCTGCAGAGTGTCAGTGAACATGTTAATCGTTGACATATAGATGTTCATATGTACTTCATTTTAAAGCGTTTGCTTTGATTTTTCAGGGCTACATGTATATTTGTATGGCTTTTTATCATCCCAAGGTGTGACATAAAACTACAAGCCAGTTTTTGCTCATGAAATCGTTTGGATATCATTTCTGCTGTTTGTTGCAAAGTAAATACACATCTCTGGCATTTCAGTCAAATTTCAAGATGTAAGCATGAGTCACTCAACATGACATTTTCAAAATTCCAGAACCTAGGGTCATCTCAGTTGTATTTAAAATAAAAGTTCTGGGTTTCTAGCTGCCTGAAAGTATGAACTAACACTAGCTAGGAAAAAAACACAAAACACAGTTCAATAGAAATAATACGCTATTGTTTAAAATATCATATTTCAAATTGAATTTTTTGACTTGCCCTGTAATTTTTGAATGTTTGCCGTTGTCAGTATTGAATGCTGAACTGAATTATGACTGTGATTAAACAACAACAAACAACAGTAGCAAGTTCTTTGCAGGGCATATGATTTTTTTGTTATATAATAATGATAGTTTCAAGAAATCAAAGGAACTGCAGAGGAACTGCAAATGGATCATGTATGTATTGTAAAAGTAACTTCTAAAAATGCGTTGAATCCCTTCTGAAATGCATGCTTCTTATTAATTAGCCAGGATCAGTGAAGTTTGTTGGTATAAAGTTTTCTTAAATTCAAATCCTTGATATTTCTTTGAAAAATTTCTGTACAACACAACAATTAATGCCAGTTAACTGTTTCAAAAGCTGTCAAAATCAAGGTTTCCCATGTTCTTATTTCCCAGACAAGTGTAAAAATAATAACAATGAGCAAACTGTAATGATGTCCTAGATAAAACAGAATTCTGAATACCTTTTAGCTGCTGACAAATAAACCATCTCCAGTCAGTTTCTCAGCCTAGTTTCACTTCAAGCCAAGATAAATACAGGCTGCTGCTAATAGGGGATGTTCCCTGCTCTCAGCTATTTTTTCTACCTCCTTCCTGACCAGCGCTACTGCCACTGTACAGTTGAATGAGGGAACTGCCATTCCTGGATGCTGATCTTTTAATTTGGCAGTGGTCTGGAAAGGAGACAGAAAGGTGACTCATTCAACAACATCCTGCACTTAACTTGGCTCAGGGTAATTGTGCTGTTCACAAGAGATGTGGTTTCCTAAACCAACCTGTGAATAGCCAGGTGACAATAAGTGCATTCTGCTGTCTGAGCCTTCTGTAATTATTCTTCACTGAGATTTCTGAGATAAAATTGCCAAGTACATTATTAGCTCCTGTATATCTAATAAGTGAAAAGAAGTAAGTATGATGGAAAGGCTGTGTGCCTGAGATCTTCAAAACACAGACGGATTTTCATGAAGGACTAGAATTCTTTAAGATACCAAATCCTTTCAAGTATGTTTTCATTGTTGTTGCTTATCCCGTTTATACTTTCAGAATTTTTAGGTGTTCAGAAGCTTTTATTTTTTTATTTTTTATTTNCACACTGGGTACACAACTGAAAAAACAGACATCTTGCTGGACCAGTGGATACAGGGGAGTAGTCAGGTTCCCTCTAAGGGTCTCACACCCAACTGGCAGTTCAAAAAAAAAAAAACTTCATACAGGAAAGAGAGAAGAAAAAGGCAGTTTTCTTGGTAAAGTGAGTAGTTCTCCTGATGTGGCTAGAAAGGCACTGCTCTTTGACGTAAGTAGAACAGTTAAATATTCCTGCTGTTACTAATAGAGCAGAACTTCCCATTATTTGTTTCCCAGAAAAATAAAAGACTGATTGTGAAACTGCTCATTCATGTCCCTGTGGTATTCATTATATTAGCAGTCATGAACGACCAGCCCTCAGCAGGCAGTCCAGTTTTCTTTTGTGTTGAAGGAAATATTAGCAGATAACATTGCAATAAACCCCAGGTTTTACTGCTGTCAGTTTAATATCCTCAAATATGAATCAGAGTCTGATTTCAGAAACATTTTCATTAAGACCGTTAATACAGTAATACAATCCACTTGTCTATTGGTTAAAGAATTATGTAGGTTAGTGATGTTTGGTCTAAAACTGTGCTTTGGTCTTGGCTACTTAAATTCAGCCCCCCAAACTGTTATAATTTATTACACATACAAATTCAAGTATAGCCTATATATATTGCTTGAAAGTTGATGTATGCCAAAAAAAAAGGAAAAAAAAAAGTTTAGGTGCTTTGGACATTCTATGAAATTGATAATAATAGTGTTTGACAAATGCCTAATTTTTTATTTCTGTTGCAAACAAATGTACCGTGTTTTTCCTCCACCACTCTTCCCCTCCAGAAATATTTTTTCTTTTTAGTTTATGATTATTATTTTTCTGTTTATTTAAAATACCAGCATCATCAACCCCATACTTGGTTTCCCTAGTATCATCATTTCCTTGAGGCAACTCTAGTGCATTCCAGATTATCTTCTTCTGTTTAGTTTCTACCCCTTCATAATCTTTTTAAACGTTTTTTAATGTGTTTGTCTTCAATGCCTAAGGAATCATCAAACTGCTGCCCCTGACAATTAACAAATTATAACTTATTTCAGATAACTACCCTAATTTGAATAGAAACATAGAATTGTTGATGTGGAAAGGACCTCTAGCGTTACCTCATCCATCTTCCTCCTTTATAGTAGATTGAGCTACAGCAGGTCGTTAAGGACTGTGTCCCATCAGGTTTTGAATATCTTCTGTGTTTAAGTCTGCATTCATTGTCTGTTGGCCTGTCAGAGAGCCCCACCGAGAACAGTCTGGTTCCATCATTTTTGCTCAACCTACATCAGGTATTTATTGCTATTATACACTTTTTTATCACACACACATGTGTTTCTCTGTCTATATATATATATACTTTAGAAAAACAAACAAACAAGACTGGTAATAGGGAATGTAGCTTTTAGTGAGGCTGTAATACTTTTGTAATTTCTTTGCACAGTAACAAAGACAATGTAGGTTATTTTGTTTTGGTTTTCCCAAAATAGAAATTCCACTTTTGTTTGTTTGTTTTTCAGAGTCTGAATGGAACCAATTACTTTCACAATCACTGGGAAATCAGTTTACAAAGTTCTTGGCTGTCATTGTCACAGTATTCTAGCAATATTTTCATGAGCAACCCAACCACAGAACAGTTACTAGAGCAATGCAAAGCAATTATCACTTTAATATGCCTGGTGTCAGGCACCTGGATGTAATAAATTGTTTTGTTTGAATTAGGAGTTTCTTTGTTCTTATTTATTCTGACATACCTTTGTTATCTTGACAAGTAACAAGTCTTAATTACAATGGGTAAGCTAAATCTCATTTTCTGGCAATATTGCTATTAACCCTGTATCTCATGAACTCCTACAGATGAGTATGTGTGTTCCTATTTTATTTATTTTTTTATGGCTAGTTTTCTCCAAGTATCCTAGCTTTACAGGACTAGTCACCACAAGAATGTAATATGTTTGGCTTCATGGACAATACTAGGCTTTGATGCATTAATTTTGGTCTTTGGAAATAATCAGACTGTTTAGTGGGCCACTTCTTGCTAGTGTCTTTGTGAATACCAGCAACACTAAGGGCTCACCTGCAAGAGAAAATCAATGACATCTTTTCTGAGTCTGTTATTGTCTTTTATATTGCAACTGCCTTACTTAGCATAGAAGAACCACTCCACTGTAATAGTATTTTTTTGAGGTGCAAATAGTTTGCTTAAGGTTAAAAATTAATTTTATGCTTCTTAATTTATATTTTTAAGAAACATTTGTTTGACATTTTCTTCCAAGTAATGATTCCCGTCAGATCATAGATTATCGTAAGTGCTGTCATGATCCTCATTATTGTCTACATTATAATAATACAACTCTTGGCCATTTCAATTCCTTGGTTTAAATTAATTTCCAATATATTGACTGAGTTGAAAGAATTATGCCATTTTATGTTGCATGGAGTAAAACAATTAGCTGTGATTAAGGATCTGTGTAGTAACTTTTGCCTTTTTTTCTTTTTTTTTTTGAAGGTGAGAGGATTTTGCATAAAGATTTTAATAGTGTCCTGGGGTCTGCTTTCAAACATAAATCTGAAAATGTTAAAGAAAATCCAAAACCAAAATCAATTAAATGAAGATGCGAAAGCGGAGATGAAGTGTGCTGTCATTTGAGGTATAATCTCTTCCGTCTCCAGTGAGTCACTAATGACTGATTCAGCCCTTTCTTTCTAGATTGGTATAATACTGTTTAAACTGATAAACCTCTTAATTTCCTTGCTACTCAAAATGTTAGTTTCTTCACATCCTTAGTATAATTTAAAAAATCGTGCTATGAGAAAAGGACAAAATGAGTGCTATCTTCACCTCACATGGGGTAAATAAATGTCAAAATTTAGGGCTCAAAATAGCACAAACTGTAAATGGAGGCAACATAGCATTTTGTGTGATTGAATCACAGGGAGACACTGATACATTATGAAAGCAGATGAGAGAGCAGGCTTGTGTAGTGTGTCACTATGAGCTCATATGTGATGCTGAAGCACATTAAGCTCTCCTCCCTTAAGTGTCTCCACCTAGCACAATGACGTGAAGCACACCCTTATTTGAGGCCTCGTGGCAGAGACAGGGCAGTGATTCAGGATTTTAAGCAAGAGACAGTCACCAGCTGCTGAGCACTGCCTCTGCTTCTTTATTAACTCGAGTGCCAGATATAGTTCTGACAGAGTGGCAAACTGCAGTCAGAGGCCATAAATGTGGTTGTGGATCTGGAAGGACTGTACAGCAATGTGCTGATTAGTCATATATTCACTGATAACTTATTGGAGGAATGTCTGAATTTGAGGAGTAGAAAAAGTCACAGTACTGGCTATGCTATTAACAAATATGGTTTCATTACTGATTCCTGATCAGTGAATACTGCTGGTAGGATGATACAGAGCTACATACCTATATACAAAACCTTTCTTCATCTAAGCATCTTGGGAATTTTCTATGGTAGTTGTGGGGTTTTTGAAGATGAAATTCTTGTTATTTCAACACTGTTTTCAGGCTTCTCCTATAAAAACAACAGGATGTGAAGAGGGCAGAGAGAAATAATATATTAAATTTCACTTCATGCTTGTTATCTTTCGTACTGCCATATTTTAGTTCCTTGCATAGTATAATAATGTACATTGAAGGTGTGATGTTAATCCTGATTTGAATCACCTTCTATACTAGGTGTGTGTAAATTTCCTTGATAAAAAAGTAGCTTCTATAACTTAAGAACTAGGCTTTACTTATTTGTTAAAATAAAAATCTCAAGAATGTTCTACTAACTGCATTTTTGTTTTCATGTTTAGTTACTTTTAGATTAGCCTTTCTTCTCAACTTTTATTGTGCAGCTGAATTTTGCATTGACAATTCATAATTGGGTTGTGGGAATTTCAGAGAAAGGGAAAATTAATGTCTGGCAGATATGGAGTTTGAGTATTCAGTGAAGTCTGCAAAAAACATAGTTCTACAGGAAGTGGCAAATGAGTATACTTATTCTCAAATCAGCACCAATTAGTATATTCAATAACTGAAATTACTTATATCAACATAAAGGAAATACTAGGATACATGGAACAGACCATTTGTGTTATCATTCTAGATCATCTGCAGAATGAGGTAACTGGTTGTTCAGGTTATGCTTCCATTTTCTGGAATGTCTTTTAATAACTGGAAGTTGGGGGTTCTTTTCTCTTTTTCTTTCCTTTTTTCCCCCCCTCTCTCCCCCTTCCTCCCTTTCCCTTCCCCCTTTCTTTTTACTCTCTTCTTTTCTAACATGACTTCAGCTGTCTACATGAATCAGGGAGGACATAGAGTGGTTAAGAACTTGGTGCTGCTGTAAGACTGAAAATGCCCACAAACTCTGCTTTGTTGAGCAGAAAGCAAGTTTTCTTTCCAAAACGTGTGCACAGATGTGCATGTACCTCCCTTCCTGAACCAAAAAGGTGGAGGGCACAGAGATAAGACCTTGCTGCTATTTTTCTTTAATCTAGAAGGTCACTGGTTGTATTTTAAAAGTGCTGTTTCTATCAGACACTGTTCTTCTGAACTCGGTTAGCGATGTGCTTCTCCGTTTACATTGTTCTCTTGGTCTTCTACTATTCACTTAAGACCAGAGGATTTATCAGATATGAAGCTTTACAAAACTGTAAAATATGAAGAGAGCAAATATGCATTTCTTTTACGAATGTCTTGAATACTTAATACTCAATAATATAATTCTATTAGTATCATCTCTGAATAGCTATAAATCACCTATTTTAAACAGACTTTGTTTGGAATATCAACTTGGTACTCATTTTATAAATCTCGTTTGAACTGCAGATGAAATTCATTTTAGAAATGACCCCTGCTTACTCAGAAGTGACTTCTTCCCACTTTCTACTTCCATCAGAAATGGCCACTAAACAGTGCCACAAGGACCCTGATTGAATTTCCTGTCTCTGTCTCTTTGAAGTATACAATACAGTCCTTTAATAATTTTGTCCCATGATTCCTGTTTGATTTATTAGCATATTTACATTCACATTTAGCCACTAGACCTTATTATCATAGCATATCTACCACCAATTACGGTGGTAGAACTACCATTCCTACAAAGGCTCCCTTCTTCACGGCTCCAGCACAATCACACTTTACTCTCTGGATAATATCAGCCTGGAGCTGTGTTCAAAGGCAGTGCTTTTCAGAGATGTCTCCTATTTTTCTGAATGTTTTTCATTATATAACTTCTCACATTTTTGTACTGAGATATAAACTGTGTGCTTGCATACCACAAGCCACGTGGTTTAGAATATCTCACTACTGTCATCAGTCTCTACTGTTTGCCAATTACAATTGTTTACCAGTGTGGTGGGCTGACCTTGACCAGCTGCCAGGTACCCACCCAGCTGCCCTTTCAGTCCAATTCCTCAACAGGACAAGGGAAGAAAAGAAGATGGAAAAGTCTGGGAGTTCAGAAAAAGACAGAGATTACCAATTACCATAACGGGCAAAACATACTTGACTTGAGGGAAAAATAATTTAATTTTGGATGTTGCAGGGTTGATAGTATGGAAACGCAGTTCAGAGAAGACTGCCATTAGCTTCAAAAAATCTGTGCTTTTAAAATTAAAACGTTTAAAGCTACTGTTATCAGGAACATCTACTTTACTACAGCATACTGTGATGAACAAACATACACATTTACAGGGTGATTAAACACATAATTCCATTTTTTCTCAGGACAGGAAGGAAACAATCACTGGACTATCACCTCCTATGAATTATTAAAGTCACTCTTTTTTCTTCATGTTGAAAAAAACAAATGGCTATTTACTTTCATCCCAGTAGCAACATGAAAAACTTATTGAAGGCCTTTTGTTAAAATTTGTAGCAACTAAAGGAAAACATATTTTCAGAGTTTTAAGTGCTGTAGGCTAACACCACAAAAATAAACGTAAAATATGTGTAAGGGTAGTATGTAATATACTGTTTTATTTAAGTGATTTATTATGTCTGCTGTCATGTAAAACATGGCACATTTTGGCCAAAACTCTTTCATAGTGCCTTTTCTGAATAACTTGAAGTACTTGAGAGAATATATCTAGAAGATTATTCCAACATCGAATATAAAGAAATGAAACAAAATGTGAGGCATCATCAGGAAGTGTACAGGAGAGGAAGGACCATACTTGAGAGCAAGACAACATTTTGCATCTCTTCCAGATTTTGGTAGTTTGACATTATAACTGTGGTGCACAGTTCTGGTCTGAGTCTAGAGAAAAAAGCGGTGGCATTAGAGCACTAAAATGTTCAAGGGAGAGCCCATTCCAGGGCAGGGAGAATACGAGAGAGGGAAAGAGGAGCAAAGAGGCTGCTATGTACTGGCCATATGCATCATATACACACTCTCCCCTGCGCCACTCACATGGGGTAGACGAGTCAAGAGTGAAGGGGTGAAGTTGCCTTTGGGAGAGGGGAGAGGAAAGGTGGTGTTTTAATGTTTGATTTTTGCTTCTCACTACCCACATCTATTTTAATTGATAATAAATTAAATTCATTTTCCTCAAGTCAAGTCTTTTTTACCCATGATGGTAACTGATTCTGATCTCTAATGATCAGTTCTCTAATGAGCAGACACAAGATAGTCTGAAACTCACAGCTCTTTCTCTTTTGACTTACAGAAGAATATAGATAAGTGTGCAAACAGGTATCTCTGTCTTTATCTCAAACCACAAGCTTTCTGATCCTACTTTCTCACGCTGTTCTGTTGAGGACAGGGAGTCTGTGAGTGGCTGGGTGGGAGTTTGGCCTTTTTCCAAGGTTAACCCACCACAACTGGAAACACAGTCCTAAGCTAACACCGAACTACAGGAGCCAAAGATTAAGACCATCAAGAAACCTAGAAAATGGCTTTGGGCAGTAGGTCAAATTGTTTTGTTTTGTTTTCCCTTCAGATAGATTGGTGGATTTTTGTCCATTTTCTCACCTGAAAGAAAGATGAACGTGTCTCTTACTTTCTGGAGAAGAGGAAAAATGTGATGAGAATAGGAGAAAGAGGCTACAGTGCATCCTCTTTTTAAACTTCAAAAAAGAGTCAATAATGTCTTTGCTGGAATAGAAAGTATCTCCCA
>VWYH01006493.1:280946-390776 GCA_013399365.1 Pampusana beccarii
ATTGATAATAAATTAAATTCATTTTCCTCAAGTCAAGTCTTTTTTACCCATGATGGTAACTGATTCTGATCTCTAATGATCAGTTCTCTAATGAGCAGACACAAGATAGTCTGAAACTCACAGCTCTTTCTCTTTTGACTTACAGAAGAATATAGATAAGTGTGCAAACAGGTATCTCTGTCTTTATCTCAAACCACAAGCTTTCTGATCCTACTTTCTCACGCTGTTCTGTTGAGGACAGGGAGTCTGTGAGTGGCTGGGTGGGAGTTTGGCGTTTTTCCAAGGTTAACCCACCACAACTGGAAACACAGTCCTAAGCTAACACCGAGCTACAGGAGCCAAAGATTAAGACCATCAAGAAACCTAGAAAATGGCTTTGGGCAGTAGGTCAAATTGTTTTGTTTTGTTTTCCCTTCAGATAGATTGGTGGATTTTTGTCCATTTTCTCACCTGAAAGAAAGATGAACGTGTCTCTTACTTTCTGGAGAAGAGGAAAAATGTGATGAGAATAGGAGAAAGAGGCTACAGTGCATCCTCTTTTTAAACTTCAAAAAAGAGTCAATAATGTCTTTGCTGGAATAGAAAGTATCTCCCAAGTCTGAAAAAGTACTTTACTGCTAAAACCTGTAGTACGCTGTTGATAACTTCTTCAGCAAACTGCGATACTAGAGTCACCAAGGTGGATAGGTTGTTGCAGAATTTATTTTCATGGCTAATTCCACACCAATCATAAATATTCGTGTCTAATTGATATCATTCATCATTAATGTTTAATAATGATTTAATAATTCTCATGGTTACACATGAGAATAATTTGTGTATCTGTTTGTACAGTGAAATTTGGAAATGGTAATGTATATTTTGTATACGAAACATATTAAAAACCATTATAAAAATGATGTTTTTATAGTCCAGAGACTTATAGTCTTCTTCAAGTCATCTACTCAAAGTGAAACTTATTTTTATTTGCTGCCTTTTGCTCAGTATTGGTCATTCATGATTTTTCTAATAACCGTGGAGCTTGTGGAACTTTATGGAACAATCAAAAAGTGTGCTGTTGAGGCAATCTCAGATATAAGTAGTGAAACAGCTTACCCTATCATTTTTCCTCCTCCACTAACTCTAATAAATGTTAAATTCCAATAATTTTCATGTACCTTTCTTCTTTTCATACTTCATCAGTAATATCATGTGAGGGTGGAGAGAGATTTGATCTACAAACATCTGCTGTGCTAGAGGATGAAGCTAAGGGCTCTGCAATTATTGTAGAGCTTTTTTAATTATCTATACAAGGCTTGTTGGGAGCTGTTCAAGTCACACATTCAGAATGTGACTATGTTTAGCTGAGCATAGCTAACATAAGATAAGGTTGAGCTCTGTGGTGTATGAGAAGCTTAACGCACTCAAGAGGCTTAATAGTTTCTAGTTCATAGTTGGCCTTTAAGATTTATTACTACTGTGATGTTTAAGAAGCAAGCACTAGTGAACATTCAGAAACAAATAAGAGTAATAAAGGAAATAATTACCAAAATTAATGAAGTGCTTAGAGTAAAATATAACTTCATTTGGGCATTTAATTCAGGAGGAAAAAGTGAATCTTCTTCTTATAATGTTTTGCTAAGTAAAATAATTACACTGTTGTATCACAAATATGCTAAATTCATCATTTTGTATTTCCAGCATGTTTTGTTCCTGTTGAAAACAGTAATTATTTTCAGCAAAACAGATGCTGCAATTCAGCTCATTTTCTGAGAAGAGCATAAACAGGTCAGGTTGTCTACTCAGTAACATTAGACAATTTTAATTAACACATTTCGTAATTCATTGAAAATTAGCAAAAGTAATACAGAGGTGCCATTCAGAAGTAGTCAGTTTACATGCAAAATACAGGTCAAATATTGTAGTAGAAAAATAATGAAAAGAGCATAGCTCTAATAATAGAAAATATCTGCTATATAGCTGAGGTGTCCATTAGAATTGTAATGTGCTTTGTTTAGTTGAATCATTTTTTTATTAATTTACGAGGTTAAACATGACACAGAAGCACAGATCATATTAGTGTTAGTCTACATGTTTTACTTACGGCTTCCCATTTAGATGATGATTGTGGATTGCTTTAGGACTTTTATTCATCTTACAAAAATTCTTGGCAGATGGCCAAGACTCGTGAGAAGGCTATAAAGATTACAAGAAAATGCTACCATCTTCCAGATATTTTTTAACAAGTTACTTTAAAATGGAGGATATATAAATGCTAAGTATTTTTGCCATTGATGTACATGCTGTTTTCCATCATATACAGATGATGGGAAAGATTTTGCACACAGCGTGATGTCAGTTTTATCAGTTTGAAACAAATTTGCTAGCATCATGTGATGAACAGTCAGACATAGCACCATCCCTTCTCAGCTGTAATTCTGATCTCGTTTTCCAAAAGTATTTCATCCCACTGTTTCTGGACCTGTTTGGCTCTTTAACTACAAGCCTGTGTTAAATCTCAAAGACTCTTGGGACTTGAATTGTACTCTGGACTACACCTACCTCCACAAAATTTCCATTGCTTCTGGAAGGTTGACTCTTCTTTCTTTCAGTAATTAATCAGTAGCTGTTTTGGTTTTGTTTGGTTGGTTGGTTTTGGTTGTTGTTTTTTTTTTCTCTGTGAAAATTAGTTCGTGATTATTCCTGAAGTACAGTTTTCTTCACAGTGTTTGCTTTTGTTTTTATTTGAATGAGTATAGCACTTTATCCACTACAGCTTTCTCTTTTGATGAATCTTTTCATATTATTTTCTAAAGCTTCTCTTGAATTCAGGCTCTGTTTCTGTAGACAGCAGCCCTGCTGGATTAGTTAGCCCATTTATGTATGACAGTCTCAAAGAGAAGTATCAAAGCAATATTACTTTGTGGAATTTAAGCTTATATTTCAGCCTATTAGAGTCACATAGCCAGATCTCCTGTGTTGTAATAGTAAATAATCTGATATTTCTGCACAGCCTATGAAGTAGGTTTGACCCATTATGCTTAATTGTTTAAAAAACAACTACAAATAAAATATATATTTACTTAAGAATAATATAACTTAAGTGTAACCAACATAAACCAATATGATCTTAAGTGTATGAAGTTACCTAGAACTGCTGTCAAAAAGATGAAGGAATGGCATTCTGGAAGATACTAAGAAAAACGGATTTGCTGAGTGTGTAGAAAATGCTGCTGTGGAGAGGACAGAAGATGGTCTCTGTCTAGGGATGTGGATGTTGTGGTTTAACCCCAGCCGGCAACCAAGCACCGGGCAGCTGCTTGCTCATATCTGTCCCCCAGTGGGACAGGGGAAAGAATCAGAAAAAGGCTCGTGGGTTAAGATAAAGACAGTTTAATAGAAGAACAAAGGAAAAGATGATGATAATAATAATAATAATAAAAGAAGATAGAAAACAAGTGATGCACAATGCAATTTCTCACCACCCACTGACTGCTGCCTAGCCCATCCTCAATCAGTGATGGCCACCCCCTGCCCAGCTTCCCAGGTTTGTGTACTGAGCATGATGTCATATGATATGGAATATTCCCTTTGCTAGTCTGGGTCAGGTGTCTTGACTGTGTCCCCTCCCAACATCTTGTGCATCTCCAGCTTCCTGTCTGAAAAGTCCTTGACTTGGTATAAATGTTGCTTAGCAACAACCAAAACATCAGTATATTATCAACACTCTTCTCACACAAAATCCAAAACACAGCACTATACCACCTACTAGGAAGAAAATTAACTCTTTCTCAACCAAAACTCAGACAGCAGATTATCTACATAATAACTTGCTATTCTGTACTTGTTGATCGCAATTTAGCACTATCAGGTAAAACCTGAAAGAAAGGTGCAGTAGATCTCTTATCTTTTTTTTCCTGTAATTGAAGTTAGCAAACTCTTTTTAGATTTTTTTTTATTTTTTTATTTTTATTTACCATTCTGGCCAAACATAAGTGGTCTTTTGGTTGCTCTTACTCAGTGGTGCACTTTGGTTTGAGTCTGGACTTTGCACAGCATTAAATAGCTTTTCTAAAGTGAGATGAGCTTTAGTAGCATGAACATCAATAAATACTATGATGTGCATAGGTGATTCCCCTTCCCGATGTTCTGAAATAAACGTTATTAATACTTTCACAGAACTGAAAAGACTTACATTTTATTTTCAAAGTGCAGCTGCTTCTATTTAATTTATGTATGTGTTACTTGTTTAGGGTGTTCTTGGTTTAATAAATGTAGCATTTAAATAAACATAAAATAATATTTACATTAATCGCACTTGTACTAATGTTGTCATGCATGTGAACTGAAAGTGGCATCTAAGTCACATTAAATATTCTATGGTGAAAAGAAGAATGTTCTGGAGTAAACAAATCAAGACACAAAATAGCTGTAAATATTAGGTTGGTGCACAGTTTTGGACCGTGAATTTTAAATCATAATAACTAGGCTCAAACACATCTTTACTAATCAAAATAGGAACCATTACAATCAACAAATTTTTGCCAATGGGAAATAAGTTTTTTTTTCCTATAGTGTAAAAATCCATGCTTCAGGATTCGACGAACTCTTAAAAAGCATTTTCTGCATCCTGCTGGTTGTGGAAGCATTTTCTCTGCAAAACATTGTTGAGATGCTTGAAGATGTGGTAGTTGGCAAGAGGTCAGGTTAATATGGTGGATGAGGCAAAACATCGTAGCTCAATTAGTTCAACTTTTGGAGTGTCGGTTGTGTGATGTGTGGTTGGGTGTTGTTATGGAGAAGAATTGGGCCCTGTCTGTTGACCAATGCCAGCTGCAGTTTTTGGTGCACCTCCTTGATTTGCTGAGCACACTTCTCAGATGGAATGATTTTGCTGGGATTCACAAAGCTGTAGTGGATCAGACCTGCAGCAAACCACCAAACAGTGACCGAGGCCTTTTTTTGTTGCAAGTTTGGATTCAGGAAGGGCTTTGGAGGTTCTTCTCAGTCCAGCCACTGAGCTGGTCATTGCTAGTTGTCGTATAAAGTCCATTTTTGTCACACGTCACAATCCAATCGAGAAACGGTTCATCGTTATTGCATAGAATAAGAGACAACACTTCAAAACGTCGATTTGAATAAGACAACACTTCAAAACGTTGATTTTTTTTTTTCAGTCAGCTCATGAGGCAACCACTTGTCCAGCTTTTCCACCTTTCCAATTTACTTCAAATGCCAAATGACCGTAGAATGGTTGACGTTGAGTTCTTCACCAACTTCTCATGGAGTTGTAAGACGATCAGCTTCAATGATTGCTCTCACTTGGCCATTGTCATATTCCGATGGTTGGCCACTATGCTCCTCGTCTTCAAGGCTCTCATCTCCTTTGCAAAACTTCTTGAACCCCCGCTACACTGTACGTTCACTAGCAGCTCCTGGGCCAAATGCGCTGTTGGATGTTGCAAGTTGTCTTCGCTGCTTTATGATCCGTTTTGAACCAAAGTAAGAAAATAACTTGAATTTGCTTTTTGTCTAACATCATTTCCATAGTCTAAAATAAATATAAAATAAACAGCAAGGAATAAGGCAGTAGGAAAGAAATAATAAAGCAAGAAAAGCATATTAAAAAGATGTATAACATAACCACGTTTATTTAAGAACGTACTCCAATATCAAATGGCAAATTTCAACAATGCAAAAACTGCAATTCCTTTTGCACCAACCTAATAATAATGAAAAGTTAATAACAATGGACTTCAGTTCAATTGTCAGCAAACACGTTAAAGATTTAAGTTAGGGAAGTTGCTAAGTCACTCACATACCATCAGAGCACATAAAACACTCTCAAATTATATTATTATGGATTTTCTTTAGCAAACTTACGAGCTGTACTAAAAAAGCAAAAGTCATAGCTATTATGTGCTATGTAAAGGAAGCACCAAGGGCTGAGAACATCAGAGATGTGCCTGATGCACTAAGATCTTGCACTGTCACAGATGTTTTAAATACAAAGGAAGGAAAAAATCATTCACACATCTCTACCAATTATTGCAATTGAAAGAGAAATTTCTTTCTAACCTCCAGTTGTCAAATCTGATATTTATTTTAATTTTAGGAGAAAAGAAATGCAGCAATCAAACATTGCTTGTTTGGTTGCTTGAAGCACCTTTAGGAGATAGGTTGATTTGATGGAGAGCAAAATTCATATCAGATTAAAAACAAAAACAGAAACAAAAACCAACCAAACAAAAAAACACCAACAGTGGAAGCCATGCATCCCTGTGTGATACAAATACAGGTTACTGTGTTCAGCATTGAATTCAGCAATTGAATAATAAAGTATTTCGCCCTTAAGTTTTTGGTAAGTAGATAGTACAATTTGACTTCAATTAATGCAGTTACATATTAAGTATCTTTGAAGAAATCATACAGTGCTCATCTTTTCACTCTAGTAATCAGACAAAAGATAAGCTGAAACTCACATCTGTGCATATTTTGGCATATAGGAGAAGATAGATAAGTGTGTAAACAGGTATTTGGTGGGTTTCTGACTTTTGGCAGTGCATGGGGAATGTTTGGAGTTGATTTGGTTTTTTTTACCATGATGGTGAGAATTCCTACTTAAAAGGACTTTTCCTGACCATCATAAAAGTACTTTACATTAAATTGTGGCTTTATTGAAAGCTATGCCAGAATTTCTTTGCATCTTTTTGATGCAGGACAGCATCATTACAGTCACAATGTGATGCATTTTTTCCTAGCATAGATATTGCTTAAATCAAATGTCATTCCTTTCTAGAGACTTGAAAGTTGTGTGCTTTGGAGGGAATAATTTAAATTGTTACTGATTAAAACACTCTTGGAATTGTTACAGCATACAAACTGATTACTGACTAAGAATGTGTAGCCTTTATTTGTTTGTATGTTTGGGGTTTTTTTTGTTTGGCTGCGGTTTTGTTTTTCTGTTTGTTCTTTTTTTGTAGTGGCAAGTTGTGTTTTTAAATGTGATATGCATTGAGTCTAAGTAATATGTGGTTGTATTCTTAAAGGTAATAAGACAGACATCATATACAACACAGGTAAGAGAGTATTATTTGACTCTTCTTATTTCTGGTAATATTTCACTTGCAGTATTATGTGGACAGTAAGAATTATGAGTGTTAATAGCAGGTCGCAGGCTTTTATGTTAATTCTGCAAGGTCTCCAGACTAGGACTTGCAGGTATGCTTTGCCTGGACTTGTTTTAGGTTGCCTGAAGCTTGTTTTAACTATGCTAGCAGTTGTCTAACAATCAGATAACTGTTACCTAATCTGTTCAGTTTTAGTTTAGCATTACATGATCGTGTGATACAACATCTATCGTTAATAATTTAGTTAAATTTCTGTAGTTAACAACAATAATACCAAGTCTTTATAACATGCAGAATGTACTTTCTATGACCTGCAAAAAAAATGCAGGATGAAGGAGTACAGGCATATGATGGTATCAGGAGCCCTCAGGTAAATATATAGGGTAATACCAGAGTTCCCAGGGCTATGGAGAGTTTGCCCATGGGCCATTACTCATCATTGAAGGAATGCAGCCTTGACAAAACTGGTTTTGGGAATCAGAGAGGGAACATAGAACAAGTAATGAGTGCATGTAAAACGTGCTTTGTAGTGTACATTTGGATGTACTACAGAATTGTGGATCAGTGAAGAAATCAAAGTGTATAGCATATTAGAAGTCATTAAAAAAATAATCCCAAGAGGGTCCTAGAGTGATGAGGGAGAAGCCATTCACTTAATCATAAGAGTGCTAGAGGAAGGATGAACTTAATATCAGAGAATAACAGATAAAATACAAGAAGTGTCTGTATATTAAGTTTAATTGTAATATTATTTGGGGGACTTTTTATGTAACAGAAGTATTTTCTTAATAATAATTAAATCTGGGCTAGTAACAGTCAATCAGGCTAAGATTTCAGTTTATCTACTGTTAAATTCATAGAATGATAGAATAGTTTAGGTTGGAAGACACCTTCAAAGGTCACCTAGTCCAACCCTCTGCAATGAGCAGGAACATCTTCAACTAGATCAGGTTGCTCAGAGCCCCATCCAGCCCAGCCTTGAGTATCTCCATGGATGGGACATCTACCACCTCTCTGGGCAACCTGGGCCAGTATTTGCCACCTTCATTGTAAAAAATTTCTTTCTTATGTCTAACCTGAATCTCACCTCTTAGTGTTTAAAACCATTACCCCTTGTCCTACCACAACAGACCCTGCCAAAAAGTCTGTCTTTGTCTTTCTTATAGGCTCCCTTTAAGTACTGAAAGTCTGCAATAAGGTCTCCCCAGAGCCTTCTCTCTGAAGGCTGAACTACCCAAATTTCTGCCTTGCACAGAGAGGGGATTTATTTCGCTCACATATACTGCATAAGTTGGAGTGCAACAAACTGGTGGAGAATGCAGGTAACTTAGGCTATAAAATTTATATAAAACAGCAATATATTTCAAATGGTTGAAAGCACGTTGGAGGGTATACAGATGAACACAGCGAGAATGATGTTTACAAACATCAGCTGCTAAGAAAAAGCAGAAGGAACAGCAGTTATTTTGTCTGAAGCAAAAAAACTTCAGAGTTGGACATCATAAGCATATTTTTACATGTAGGTGTGGAATTAATATTTCCGTTGTTGGTGTGACTGGCTGCCTGTATGTGTACTCATAGTCACAGCATGTTGGTACATAGCAACCCACTGTGAACTGCCAGCATAGAAAAAATAATGATCAGTTGTTCTCCATGTCTATTGGCAACAGAACAAGAAACAATGAACTCAAATTTCAAGGGAAAAAAATTAATTGGGCATTAGGGAATACTTTCTAAGCATGATAATACTGAACATTCATTCACGTTACATAGAAACTATCTGGAATCCTCTTTGATGGAGATCAAAGTCTACCAAGTGTGCTCACTTGTCCTCCCTTGTGTTGCCTGGCAAACATGTTGACTTCTTAAGTTCACTTCCAGCCCTATATTTTTTAGATTTAATGAACACATCTCCTTTATCCTTGTTTCACTGAATTTTACAATTTATTACAAGTGGTGTTAGGGTTATATGTGAATTTTCTTTTCAAATACCATTTTAAATGTAAGATTTTTTTTTCCCCCTCAAGATGTTACTTTTACAGATGCTATCTTTTTTTATCATAGTCAGAGAGATGTAGAATTCTTCAAGTCAGATCTGTATTTAGGTAACCATTTTTTTTCTTTCTTCATATTATTTGGTGATAGACTTCTGGTGTCAGAGTCTCAGATTTCATACAGTTACCTTACTTGTCTTTTGCAGATCTCTAAAACTTCAAAAACTAAATTATATCCTTATCTTACAAACTTGTCTTAAAATAAGGCAACCTGAAACCACAGGTAACATTGCCTTGAGACATACACTTTTCAAAGCAATCCAGGGTTCCAAGTTGAACTCTACTCAGATGAGGAAAAGGGCAGGAAAATTTACTTCATCTTATTCCTACTGTCTGTAATGTTGATTCTAAGCCACAAATTAAGTCACCTTGGTTAAACAGTTCATTAATTCAGAGTTTTCAAAAGGTCCTTCGTTTTGCTCCCTAAGGTGGCAGTCTGTTCAATGGTTTTCTGTTGGTGCTTAAGCTTTTCCAAGCATCCATGCAGTTGATTACACAACTGTATAATTTGTTGCAGTATTTAGCACCTATCAGGTGACAAACTGCAGAGCCATGTGAGAAACTGATAATTATGCATTATACCACTGTCAATTTCATTCATCCCACTAATATGTCTCCCCAGAACTTTTGTGGGCTTCTTAGTAAGTTTTTACCATTTCTACAACTGCCAGAGTTTTTTGGTTGTTTGTTTTTTTGTTTGTTTCTGTTGGTAAAATTAAATAGACCTTTATTTAATATAGATATTTTTTTATTTCATGTCTATTGGTCTGAAAAGTATATAAAAATTTATTAGTAGCATGCAGTAGATGTCATTGAATGACACAATAAAGTTACAGTAGTAGTAGTCATGTGGACAGAATTAAGATATCGTGATACCTTAGTGTGTTTCTTTTTTGCGTAAAAATGCCTAGTGACTCACCATCCTGATTCATACTGTCAGAAACGTTTGTGCAGTTACGAGATAGAGAGATAATAGAGAAATGTACTTACCATAAGTAGAATGGGTTAGTTCAACTGTGTGAAAAATAAGTGGTGAAATATGTCAGTGTCTTCCTCATTTAACACATACTACAGGGTGTTTCAAAAAGATGGATGCCATTTGAAATCACTGTATCTCTGCAACCATGAACCGCCCATGAATGGAACTCTGACTACTTGAAAGGGCAGGGCATAGAGTTTCAAATGATTACTGTTAGATGCCTCTCCCAGCCACTTGTGAATTTTTGTGTAATTGTAACATGTTACCATTGTGAAATATACTGCTTTGAAATTGTGTGTGTCTTTTTGGAACACCGTGTACTTGTGTGTCAGTGAAATCAAGTTTATAGATTGCTTCTATTCTTGCTGTATATGACAGTTATGAATAATTAAAGCTTATAAGAATAAATTTATGCACTAGAAGTTGTCATTAATTCTTTTAGAAGAAGTTAAAATATTTTTTTCATAGCTACAGCGGCAGACACACACGTAAATGTTGCACCAGGAGCTTACATCAACAGCCAGAGGGTAGCTTTTTAGTCTTGTTCATGTTACTTTTTCAAAAAATCTACACAGAAACGTCAAAATTCATGTCACATTCTGTGCTTTTTTATTGAGACTTTTCTGGGACAAGGAGCACTGTTGTGCAGTATGAAAAAAATACTTGACTTTTATTCCTTAAAAGGTCTCTCTTTTAATTATTTATCTAACCCTTTGTTTCCCCTCATAAATATTAATGTTATTGCTGATAGCGAAACCACTTGAAAAATGCTGTGGTGCAGTCAAGGTACTTTGATACTGTCAGATCTCCTATGTGTATTTCTCAAATAGCCAAAAACCTTCATATGTGATATGGGTGGGCAGAGATTTTATTAAAAGTTGATCGTCGCTAGCACCAGATTCCAACTGTGATAAACACTAAGAATCTCTTTCTACAAGTATGAACACCAAGTTCAAGTGAAAAAATGATTTAGTAGAAAATGAAAAAGGTACATATATGAATATATATATTATACAAAAACATGTTAAAATTATGTATTACTTTTATGTTTCTTGCTGAATAAATTGCAATGTGATTGTTTCTTCAGGAATCCTTTAAAATGCTAGTCAGAGGTAAGGTATCGATCTATCTTTGTCGCATATTAGAAATGGATCTGGCCCATAAAAACCCACACTTTGTTAAAAACAAAACCAAACCCACAGCCTGTCCCCCCTCCCTAAACTGAGTCACAACAGTATTTTAAAAATTTCTCTATTTCTAAACATGAAGAAAAGATTTAGTCATCATTCAGTATATTTGTTATGTGTTACTAGCCAACAACACCAATGTGATGTAGAGACATGGTAGGTGAAAATCAGATAGATGGAGTGGAAAAATCTCAAATCTACCCAATCTAGGTAAAATATGAATGGCTGCATATTCCAGAATTACACATATTGACTGTAATTTTGTTAAGGGGGGCTGCTTTATGTTTGTTTCCTTTTTTGTTGTTGTTTATTTGTTTTTATTCAAAATTTCTCTATCTAAAGAATTCTAATAAGAAAAATTTAAAAAGTAAAAATTAAGTGTGCTTTGAGTACATCTCCGTTTTCAGGGATTCTTTCTTCCTTTACTGTTTAGTTTTGCATTCTTCTGTGATTATTGCTTTTAGTCCATTCCTAGATTTGAATCATGCCCATTATTTATGGCAGGCATGTATCTTTCAATACGATTCTGAAATGTCAGGCATATTAAAAAAAAAAGTGTTCAGTCTAAATTTATATACATGCATTCATTAGTACTGAATATGTAGAGGTTCCAGGTGTATAACAAAAAAAAAAAATTACTACTTTGTTTTTAAAACAAAGACTAATGATAGTTCTATCTCATCAGTAGATAGTCTCATCTATATCAATTGACCTTTTTGTGAGTATTATGATTGGTATGTAATTATAAGAAAAAAAAAACTGTGAATGATGCAGCTTACATAGTGAATAAGA
This sequence comes from Pampusana beccarii, assembly GCA_013399365.1. Classification (NCBI taxonomy): domain Eukaryota; kingdom Metazoa; phylum Chordata; class Aves; order Columbiformes; family Columbidae; genus Pampusana; species Pampusana beccarii. Next base: position 293,068 of record VWYH01006493.1, read on the forward strand.
AGCAACGCCAAAAGTGTCTTTAGAGTATCTCCTCTAGTTAAATCTTTCCATCATGAAGATATTTTGCAGATAGTGCAGGTAGTCAGTGGAGACAGATGAACTTTCTTGTGTTATTCTATTACCCATTGCTTCAGCTTATAGAATTTCTGTGCACTACAGCTTTTTGTTTGTTTGTTTGTTCACTGTTTCATGGATATGCACAAGCTTGCAATTATTTACTAGAAAGGTAATTTACTATGATGATGAAATAATTACATACTTTCAAGCTCCATGCACTCAACAGTTGTGAATATAGTATTTCCTTTTATTCAAGTCAAGTAGTTATTTGTCTTCACTTATTCAAAACTCACGCGTTTTGTATTATTTTACAATGATTTGTGACTCTAAGTAGTAATAACATTTGCACTTGAGTTATACACATGGAATTTATTTTTTCTAGCCTTCACATAATTTTACAGTTTGGGCTTTTCCCTGGCAGATGGAGGTTGGTTATACTTTATTATTGATAAGAACTATTTCAGTTTTTCCAAATCTTTCTTTAGTTGGATTTTGTTTTGGCAGAATTGAGAGCAAATTAGATCTTGGTCTTACTTAAATATCTGCCAAACCGTCATGTGCAGATTCAGTGCCTGTTTTTCTGGGTGGTTATTCGTTAGGAGATGTCTGTCTGTTTTTTCCTAATCTTGAGTCCATTTTTTAATTGAAATATTTATAAAGTTGTTCTGGATTATCCTGTATCAGTCCTGTCTATGTTACTTTCTCTGAGTGGCAATACTGTATGTCTGCTGGCTTCAGTGTTATGCGATGATTTCTTTGCATGAAAACAAGCCAAAATGTCCCCTCACCAAAACCCATTGTGTTCCCTTCAGCATACAAAAGATAGTAATTGCGAAACGGAAAGTGCTGTTTTTCGGGTTGTCTTTTGCTACATTGACTATTTTAGCGCTTTGTGCTCCAGACGTTTGGTTAGTCCACTTTGCAAGTGAGTACAGACATTTTGATTGTTAAGCTGAAATGTTTAAAATAAAAAATAATAATTAAAAAAAAGAGTAAGCCACTCCTCTGCAATGAAGTGAAATTTTGTTTTCCCTTTCTTCCTAAATTAAGAAGCTATCATCATTTTGTGGGCTTCTCTGTTAATGGTGTGATCAGTGCTAAAAAGGGATGACTAACATACATGTTCCTTGTTAATATATGTATATTTTAATAGAGCAATAACTTGATTTTTTTCTTGACTCAGTGTTATGCCAAAGCTTATTCATGCCTTTGCTCACAGTTGAGAAAAATCAGCAAAATTCATGCATATTTTAGCATGTAATTACTTTTGGAAGCAGGTTAGTTTACTTTGTTTTGCTTTGTTTGAAAAGATTTATTAAGCTCTAATTCTAGTGTAAGGTATTTTAATGCTGTCTTTTACGAAAAATAATAATACTTTTGCTATTCAGCAAGATCTGTAAAGTACGACAAGAATGAAAAGCAAAACTGACTGAAGACAACACTTTGCTTTGATCCATCAGGTTGTATTTGTTTACTTTCATCTTCCAATTTAAGTGGTATTGTTTTTGAACTCAGTGGTTTGACCGTCAACTGCGAAACTTCCAAGGGAATCCAAATGGATACATATTCCTACAAATTACCTATTATCTCTGCAGAATTTTTACTCTTTCTGTGTCCCTTGTGGCTGTGCCAAGCTTTAATGCAATACCCAATTACTGTCTAATAATCACCACTGGATAGTCCCTAGTCAAGTCCAAATATGGTTTTATGTGACAATAATGAAGGTAGTTTACAGATTGAAATAAATATGTGCCATTAAGCATTTTACTTTTAGGTTGGACTTGAATTTAATTTTATTTTTCATTTATGTAACAACTACATTAATGAGGAAAAAAAATATATATTTGTGTCCACACTATGAAAAATCTGAAAGTAATTTTAGCCCTCTTCTAGAAATTTCTTATTGCAAATAGCAGATATTCAATATGATGACATTTTCATTTATATTTAATAGTGTTTAGTGTGTTTCTGTGACAAAAATTCAAAGACTATGGGAAGAAAATATCCATTTTGAACTGTTCAGAAAGACTTATTTGAGATGTTTAAAATTTAAAAAATTTCCCTAAATATGAATGTAAACAAAAGTGTCAGATACAACTGGAAGCAATAACATGAAGTCTCAGTGGGCAGCTTGGCATATCTCCTGTTTCAAGTTATATGTAGCAAGGATTTACAGAAAGTTGACTGATTTTCTAACTAAAAGGAAATTCTAGAGATTGTGTCTCTACTTTAGCAGTGCACTTGATACAATGCACCTAGCACTGTTTCAGGCTGGGCTGGAAGTCAAAAGAAAGGGTTTATACTCACTATTAATCCTTTCCCCAGAAGAGAAATGGAAAGGAGAAAAGAGAGAGCAATTTATGGGTTGGAAAATTGAAACAGCTTTAATAAAACAGTAACAGTGAATACTGATGATAATAATAGAAATAGTGAAAAATATACAAAACCTATATTGGGCTTCCCATATGATGGTTGCAGAATTGCATGCCATGGAAGTTTGTACCACTGATGTCGCAGGGTGGGCACTGGGAAGTTCCAGACTGGACTCAGCAACAGATGGGAACCAGATTCAGGAATGCCCAGATCAGGATTGGGGCTGGAGGCAGAAGAATGGACAGACTCCTCCTCAGACACTGTCCATGAAAGAAGAGACAACAATCCCCATGATTGCTTTAAGCTGAGTATGACATGTATGAGATGGAATAATTTGTTGGTCACTTTTGGGGCACTTATTCTGTCTGCTCTTCCCCACAGGTGTGACCCTTTTACACCCTATCTCTTCTGCAACATAAAAGACTTAGCAGTGACCTTTGTTCCTGTAGGGATAAGTATAAACATGGGGCTTCTTACATACCAATCCTACTGTTAACTTGGTAACAACTATAAACACCAAGTGTTATCAATTCTAAAAGCAGACATTGTCTGAAAAACATGTAGTAAACTTCAGAAAGTGCAGTTACTTGGAAGAAACCTCAGTTAAAGGGAAAATTACTGAAAGGAGAATCGGTTCTGTTCTAGTCCAAACTAGGACAGCACAATAGGAAAAAACTAGTGACACCAATTTGAAAGTGGCTAAAGCTTAGGCAATGTGTTATGCTTAAAGAAGAAATAGTTGCCTGGAGAGAAGTTAATAGTGTTGTTCTTTATTTAGGACTTCATTAATATTTTCTTTAATGACTTTGTCTCCAAAACAAGAAGTGTGAACGTGAGTGCTGATGTGAAATTTTGAGACATTTTAACTAGAAATATGGCTTAAGATATCATTTGAAAAGTTATGACCTTGAGGCTTGAAACAATTGAAGTGTAAGGAAATAGGGGAAAAAAATCTAAGTCCCACTTTTTGAAATTAGAAGCAATCACATCTTTTTAAAAGGGAGATATATCAGCAGATACAGGTGGAGAAAGACAATGCTTACCTGTCTGTCCAAGTAAGGTGTTACTGACCCTATATGCAGGAGAGCTGAAGTTGTGAAGCTGATGATCAGATGAGTAGGATGTCTTTCTTTCCAGTTGAGACTTAAATTAGCCAGCCTAGAAAAATTATGGCAAAAGGGCAAAATAATTTCTCTCCTTTCATATCTTGAGTGTAAGAGGAGAAATATAGTAAGCAAATACCCTGAATTGGACAGGAATAAGCTAAAGTTTAAAATTAAGAGTAAGGTTCTAAAGCAACTTAAATATGAAAATAAAGACTGACAACTCAAGTAGTTTGAAAACATAGGCTTGTAATCAATAGAACAGACCATGCCTCATGACCAGAGAGATTCCTTTTCCTGAGGTGCTGCTAAGCAAGTCCTGCTCTTTGTGTCCTCTGGCTTAATGAATCAGTGTGATTTTGAGTTTATCCTATTTTATTCATAGAAGTTTCTTAATAAATTTCTTTCAATATATTCAGGAAAGTAATATCTCAGTTAAGTATCATTTTAGTAGAAATGGACATCTGTCACTGTAGACTAAAATAATTTCTGTTTGTCATTATGGATGCAGAATATTATACTGGCTGAAATTTAAAGATTTGCATACTGTAAATCTCTTTAAGAGGTGAGTTATGTGCAATTTGCAGTGTGATAGATCCACTACATTTGGCTTACTGTGTTTAGGATGTTTAACATCTAAATGTATAGAAACCATAAATATGACCTTGTATATAGATTTATGAGTACTGGTGTAGGTATAGCAATAATCCAAATCAAAGAACTCCAAAAGATAGGAAGTTTTTCAGTGTCTCTGTGACCACTTTGTAATCTGAATATTACAGAGGTGGGTAGAGTTTTATTGTCAGGAAGTAGCTCTGAGGACTACCTTTTTTCCAAAGTTATCTATACATATGGACAGAAATACTCCAGCTACTCCTGCTAACTTTCGTGTCTTGTTTGAGTTCGTCACTGTCACGGAGGCACTCCAAAAATCAGTTTAGGTAGATGCTAAGCTCTAAACAGACTTTATTCTAACCAGAACTGTTAGGCAGAAAACCAACTAGAAATGGAGTTTATCCAAAATTATTCAGCACTCCAACAACATTATAATACACAGGTTCAGATACCAGTTAGGAGTTCAATTGCTACGCAAACAACTCAACCTCAAGGGATCAGATCCCAAAACTCTAGAGTGATGATCCAAATGTGCATCTTCCCACTCTGTGTCAAAGTGAGCACTCTCAATGGTACCTAGATCGCTTACAAGGTTGGCAAGGTGTCTCAGTCCTCAAAGAATGTTCCTTAGATGGCCAGTCTAAGGGGAGAGTCTTTGACTGCATATCCACTGCTCCAAAGAAGACTAAATCAATGGGGGTCTCTCCAATGGGGGTCTCAATGGGGCACACTCCATTTATATCGTAGTTGAATCTAATCTGTGATCATTTATGGTAGTGGTCCAGAAACTTCTCTCAACCAAGGCATTCCGTTGTTTACAGGCCCTGTTTGTTGTCCAAGGGGTGTGTGCATGACCATAAGTGCTCCATCAGCCTAGAAGTTTCTGTTGCTTTTGGCAGGGCGGGGCTTGCATTTTCCACAGTCACCCAAATTGTTCTTTTGAAGATGTATTTCATTCCTACATTCATCTTAAGGCATACAGACACATTGAAAAATAAGTTCTTGACAGATAGTGGTAAGAATACTATATATATAAATAGCTAAGAAGGTAAATAGATGTTGAACTTGCTTTTCTTTAGTATTTTAAAAATACTCTAATAACTTTGGAAGTAAATGTTATTGATATCAAGAGAAGATGGAAGGCTTGTTGAAAGTATCCATAAGAAATAGCTAGAGAAGAGAAAAATGCTGTTGGAAGCTGAAGTGCTGGGACACTAACCTGAGACCCAAAAGTCACTTGGATAGCTTGAAGCATAAACAAAATGTAGTGTTTATTATTGTAACAACACCACCTTCATGCAAATAAATAGTTATTTAGTTCTTATTTAGTGGGGCTATTGTACTCTGATAAATAACCCGGGGACAGAAAAAGCTTATGTCCAGTATCTGAAGTTTTCAGCTCACTGAAATTACTGCTTTGGTCTGTTACTAGAATTTTAATTTCAAATGCCAAGTGTTAAATAGAGGGATTTATTCTGTGAGGAGCAGCTGGGGTGCCCCATGCCGGACACAGTTGTTCCAGTGGCTCCAGCGGCCCCAGCGCAGGGCACAGCTGAGCCCCTCAGCCACGGGTGAGCGCCTCAGGGAAAGCCTGGGGAAGAAAGGGCAGAACGCTGCTCGGCAGCCAGGGCTGAGGGAAACCGAGTGAGAAAGAGCCCTGCCAGCCCCGAGGGGAGAGCAGGAGGAGGGCAGGAGCTGCCCCCAGCGCCCCCATGCTCCCTGTGGCCCTGGGAGAGACCCCGCTGGGGCAGGGGTTTCCCTGCAGCCCCTGGGAAGGGCCCAGGCTGGAGCAGGGAAAAGTGTGAGGAGGAAGGAGTGTCAGAGGGGAGTTGGTGTGGGCTGACCACAACTTCCAATTCCTCATCCCTGTGCACCACTCAGTGGGAGGAGGCAGAGGAGTGAAGGTGAGCTACGGTAAAAAAAGGAGAGGGTTGGATGACGTATTAGCTTTTGTCTTTGTTTCTCACCATTCCACTCTATTTTAATTGGCAATAAGTCAAATTATCTTTCACCAAGTCGAGTCTGTTTTGCCCGTCACAGTAACTGGTAAGTGGTCTCCTTGTCTTTATCTCGACCCACAAACATTGTTTCATCTCATTTTTTTCCCCTGTCCTGTTTAGAAGAGGGAGTGATAGAGTAACTGAGTGGGGGTCTAGTGGCTAGCAGAAGTCAATGTGTCACAGGTCATCAAGATAGAAAATAATCTGATTGAATTTTCCAGCTTTGGCAATGCTTTGAAATATAATTAAACTCAGCAGTATATATTGCATAAAGCTAAAGATACAGGAGAAACAAAAATCATAGTCATTGTAATATGTTTAATTATCATCAGGGTCAGAGTTTGGTTTCCTTTGGTTATTAGATATCTGAAGGAAGCACAATTAATTTCTTGCCGCTCACTGTTCTCTCTTTCACTGAAAGCTCAGCCACTTACATCCTTACCAGTACTGATGATGGCAGAATAGAATAACTCTTGCACTCTTTATAGGGCAGCTGCCTGGGAGTAGCACATCAAGTCAAAAGCCATTTTTCCTAAAGGAAATATAGTGAAAAATCCATTGAGAACCACTGGAAGTCTGCTGAGTGAAGCAGCGCTCTTCCTATGGATGGCTGCCACTTTGTGGGCTCTGCAGGCTTTCCTAATTTATCTGTATGTTTTATGCAGCCTTTCACTTGAGAAAGTAGACAGGAATCTACTATTAGAAGTGGCTTTTATGCATAACAAAGTACCATTCACATAAGAAGCAACAAGTATTTATTATATAACATAATATGACCTAAAATATGGTTAAACTGATACTTCTTGATTATAAATGGATTCAGATTAACTAAGGACAGAAACAAGTCCTCAAGGCGATGAGTTTATCACTGGTGACAACTGAAAATAGAGATACTACTCCCTACTTTACGTAAGCAGAAGGAATACAGTACTAATAATGACTTGCTTTGTGTTTTTATACCTGTCTGTTGAAAAGACTAGTTAAAGGCTGAAAGAAGTTTGTAAACAAGATGTCCACATTGACTGAGATGTATGATAACCTACCACTACTTTAAATGGCATTTAATGAATATTTTAACATGCAAATTCAAATTTTTTTCTGTTGCTTTAAATCTTAAGGTGAATAGTATAAGGATCTTTACTATTACCAGGTAATCTGATCTCATTAATTAATCATCTGTTATAGAACATTAGTTTTCTTAATGAGACAAATGTTATAAATTTTGAGTCCCGTTGCATACAGAGGAAGTCCTAGCAGACTCATCTGTACACACACTGAGTACTAATGTCAAATGTAACTGTATCACTATCAATATAATGCAATTAAACTGTCTTTGAAACATTTTTACACATTATAATCAATGTAAACATGTTAAAAAGGGGCATCTTTTTTCTTTTTCTATTCATGTTTCTTCAGATTGTCGCAAGCAGCATAAAATAATCTCTCACCATAATTTCAGCCCTGCAAGAGTTATGTTTTGTTTAGTTGTCTTGTTGTGAGGAGCAAGGATATTCTGAAAGAAGCTGTAACAATCCTAACTCACACAGAAGAATACAAAATCAATAGCAAGAAAATTTGTACATAATATGATGGGGTGAAACTATCTGGTTTGTTGGCCCTTGGAAAGGAAGAAATAATTTGTAATCGACACATCTGACAGCAGAAATGGAGTTGTGAATATTAGATATAGCTGGGGAATGATATGGAACTCCTTAAATACTGACAATAGGATGGGTGAGTTAGGAAGAGGGGAAAGTGGGAACTGGTTAACTAGAATTTTATTTAGTGAGAACATCAGTGTGAGATTTCTTATATTAGAAAATAAAAAGGTTGAAGTGCTGAATAATTTTTTAAAATTTTCTTTTATTAATGAATGAAGAACGTATTCTGACATTTTCCTTTCATCGCAGCCGTAAGATCTGCTGAGAAAATACTTTTCTCTGTGTTACCTGAGATGGTCATTAATCTCTTCAGTTCTGTTAGATGTCCTTTATTTTTGAAGACAGTCTTTATTTAATTCATCCATTACACAAATAAGAAAATGTTGTATTGGTTAATCATAGCTTTGAAAAGTGATAGTGAACACTGTAACTGTTGATCGAGACAGGTTTTCTGCAAATGATTACATTCAAAGTAACCTATTTTAAGAAAACATGTCATTCACAAAGTAGAAAGGAAAAAAAGAAAAAAAAAAAAAAAAAGAATGTTGTTATTTAGCATTTCCAAAACCAAACAATTTTTACATCTGAAATAAATTTGTGGCAGTGACTTTCATGTTTTACTTGTTGTATTGTTGCATTTTTTCTCTGAGTACCACTTTTTACCTTGGAAGGACAGGGCATGCCAAGAAAACAACTGCTGGCAGAATAATACATATGTAACCAACCAATACTTTCTTATGTAAAGACACCAAGCTCAGTGAGTAGTGTATGCATGAGAGGAATTTTAAGTGTGGATAGCAAGTCAGCTCTTCCTACCAGACTCTGGAAGTTTCTAGGTGAAGGTCTTATCAGAGTTCTTTACAAACTTTATTTCAGGCCCAGCAGCATATCAATAAAGAAAGATGCTATGCTGTATCACTGTTCCATGATCTGAATGTTTTCCAGGCACTGAGGAGAATGCAGGATGGGGTTAAAGCCATGCAACAGAACTGAGAAGTGAGTTTCATTTGAGCTTGAGATAGAGACTTGGTGAAAGTATCAAAGAAAAAGTGAAGTGAAGGGCTCTCTCCAGAATTGGCGGAGATTGATGTATACCCTAGACTGGGCACATTGCTTGTAAACTGAAAAAGCTAGCTCATAATGCAAAGAACTAGGAATAATGGAGGAGGCTACTGTAAGATTTTATCTATTCTGAAGGACTTTTGAGTAAATGAATGTGAGCTACTTTGCTGTTTCCCAAGAGTCACTTGCAAATGTTTAGATCACCTTGTGTCCTAGACCTCAAAATACTGCTTAAAAAGTAGCTGTAAAACCAAAGATTCCTTTGTGTCATCAGGAACTTCAAGAAGTGTTTTCAACCCTGCATGAAATTAAAAGTTCATTTAAAGTGTGTTTTTAGTATATTTATTCCATCAAGAAGAACAGTAATTAGGATTGCTTTTTATAATCAGGCTTTTTATTTTGTACTGCATGCTTTGCACAGCTAAGTATTTGTGTGATGGAATACAAGCATACAATATGCTTTATATTATCCTACCACAGAAAAGATGTTCAGCACTGTGATTCTAAACTAAAGTTGAGTCCAAAGCTTAGTCATTTTCGGTTGTTTAAGTTGCATATCCAGGTGAACTGTTCCTTCCTCATCTTTCTTTCCATCTGGCTTTCCTCTCTCCCTTCTACTTTTATCCCCTAAAATGTAATTATAAGAAATTTTACCTTTTTTTTAAATTTGTGGGAAAAAGATTTTGCATGGATCAGTTAAGAAAACAATAGCTTCTGTAAGGCTTTTTCTGTGCTTTATCTTGAAGAAGTCTGCATTGTGTACTCTAAGATGGGATTAGGTAATAAAAATAATTCTGGTATCTCTTGTCAGATGGAAAATGGTGAACGTTGTAATTGTAAGAAATGTGAAAATACAGAAAATAAGGTATCTTCTGCAGACACAATAAACCATATGATAGGGTGATCCATAGTGACTGAAACAGACTGATTAAGGCGCAAAACAACTAGGTTTTCTTCTGACATTCACCTATGAAAAAAATACCTTCTGGTGGTGGTGGTGGTGGTGGATGTGAGAGGAGTTGTTTCATGTCTTAAAAGCAGTGTGTTAATTCCTCTTTTAGTTATAAAAATTATGATAGATTTGGCTGAAAAAGAGCGTACTTTTCTTTCCCATTGCTGGTGCTTCCAGCAAAAGTATCAAAATATTAGGGACTATGTTGTGTTGGAATATGGCTGAAGAATTTCAAGACAGCAGTGAAAGCATGGAAACGTTTGAAAATATGAGAAAGATTTAGGATCAAAGTATCAAACTGATGTATTTGACTTTGTGAGAAATTGTTCTATAGATAAATTACTGGAGAATTTTAATGAATATTTGCTTGAGGTTAGCTGCTCAATTTCTGTACTGCACAGTATGATGAAGTACAATACAGATAACTCATCGTTTGATCTAGAAGGTTGTGTAACTAAAGTTTTCAATCATTTTTCCTCACCTGCCAAAACAGTCTCAGAATTGCAGGAGATATTTCATTTTGTTAGCATTGAGTATCAAGAAATAATGAGGCATGCCCCCGGAAGATGATTATACTTCACAGTTGAAGGATCTTAAAATATATTCCACATATTAGAAGTTCTATTTGTTCATTAAAAGGTACTTGCCCAGAGACTGTTTTGGCAATGGAATAATTGTCTTCTCAATTTTTTATGGTGACTTTTAAAATTAGCAAAAATTTGCCTTTGTAATTATTATTGAGATGTTAGGTACTGTGAGTTTCGGCAGAGGTGGTAGCCATGTTCGGTGCATTACCAAAAAAAACCCTAAACAACCATCTTGTTTATACTTTTCAGATAGGGTACTTTCTGAGAAATATATCACATTTCAAGTGAATGAAAATATTTCTTTTGGCAGCATGGGAAATTGTCCATGAGAGTCACTGTCACAGGTAAAAAATCCTAATAAATTTCTAAATAAATGAGTTATTTACAAGAGAACATGTACATGAATTAAAACAAAAAAAGCTCTGCCAGTATTTCTGTAGAGAGTGCGAAATTAATGGATCACTGATATTTGGAAGAGATTTCAGCTCTAGAACTACATGTGGCTGGTGGATACATTACAAGCTGCTCCCAACCATTACCTTCTGAAAACATCCTGTATTACTCATTTTCACAGTACTATATGTATTATTGATCTTCGCTATATGGCTTGTCTCACATCCCAGCTTTTATGGAAATTATGGAAATAAGTGTTAGAACTGATGTTACTCCTGAGTGAACTAGATAGTATATTACATGAAATGGGTTGTTGCTCTGTTGGTTTGTTAATAGATTGAAGTTCTTACAAACAAAATGAAAAATGCACCTAAAACAGACCCTGCACATCTGACAGTAGTTATTCCTTTCCATAGCCTTACAGAGGTGCAAAGGATGTTCATAGTTTTAAGAGAATTAACTTTTTTTTTTCCTCTTTAGCTGACAATTTGATGGTCATAATAAAAAAACCTATGAATGACATTTCAACACAATATGTTTAAAGATGAAAAATAATAGGACAAATGTTCGAAGATATATTTTTTGTTTTAAGAACACCATGTTGTATTATCAGTCTTTGTTCTTGTTTTGTAGTTGTTCGAATGCCTAAATTCAAAGAGATCCAGTGTTTACATAGTGCCACATGGTTGTAAATTGCCAAAACGGATGACTTCGTGAATATTGAAATTTAGTGAACTTCACATTTACACTTGATTAAAAGCTCAACAGATAAATTTACCAAATATGTCTCTGTAATTAATCAGTTTTGGAAAGGTTTGCTCCTTGCCTATCGTTAATTTATCTAACTTAAAGATGTAAAGGGCATCTGATTAATTAATTTAATGATAGAGGTTGCACTGAAAGGGACATAGTTTAAAAGACATAATTTTACCCTTTCTAGCTTCTGAGACAACTCTCTTTGTGGCTCTAGTGATCAGAATGGCTTTTGAGGTTTAACTGCTTCTTGCTTTGAGAAAAACAAACCGTAGCACACTCAGTAAATGCAGACTATGCTCCTTCTTCTGCATTAATGGCCACATGACTAATGAGCACCTGACCCATGGGACAGTAAGACCTATGGATCACTCTGCCGTCATATGTTGCATTTGCATTACCTCCTAAGACGTGTAAGAAGTCCGAGTATAAGTGTGCAGTTGAGAAATACTCCTTTTTATGGAACTACTTTCCGTTCACAGCTCACTTCATCAACGTGCCGACAGCTCCAGTGCAGCACTGGGGTCACCTGCCTGCCCCTCACCCCAGCACGGTTGGTTCACAGGCTGCAGTCAGTGCAGCCAGCACAATCCAACAGGCCAGGTTGTGGGACAGGAGGGTGCAGCAGCACAAATATGTAAAGTGTAGTGTAGGGACTATCTAGTAGAGATGAGTATGAAAGGCTTGGTTGTAGTTCCCTTTACAGCAGGAAACAGAATTGCCAAATTTCCTCTGAAGGGAAGAGTTTAAGAGACACTGTCAGTTTCTGGATGAAAATGTAGTGTGTTTCAATATTTATCACTATTTCAGTTGAAATACTGTGAACAATCTCATTATTTCCAGTTTCACCACTGTGTTTGATGTCACTTTGTGTATAGTTTCATCTTTTTGTCTCTTGTCCGTCTCTTTCATTAAGTCATAGAGTGGTAGACAAATAAGAAATTACTTTTGAAAAAATGGAAGAAAGGTAACTTCTGGGGGTTTATCTTTGATGTTTAACATGTACCTGTCTTCCAGTGGAGCAGCTCTATCAACAGCTCAGTTTCCACTGCTGTGAGGTTTGTCTTCTCCAAAGTGGTAGACGTGCTGGCCTTACAGTGTCTCGATGAACTTGTCCATTTGCTCTTTCTCTCCTTCACCAGCACTGCACTGCCCAACTGTTTGCAGCTGGACCTGGTTTTGTTGACTTCCTCAGTTACCTGTTCTTACTTTAAAAAAGATTGCTTTGTCTCTGTGGACCCTGAACTGCTTGAACCAGGCATACATGCACGCCATTTGCCCATGGAAGCATTCGTATGTATGATCATTGGTAGAATAAACAAGGAAGCCCGTACTTCTAGATGTACCTGCATTTCTTTTGCTCAGTCCTTAACTATGCTATCTGTGTTTAGAAAATCTGCTTATCCTCCCTTTAGTAGCCTGAGAGAAGTAGTGCAGCATTTTTGCATTTCTTCAAGTAAAATTTTGAAGTAGGCATTTTTAAAAATTGTCTACAAGGATGATTGCATTTGTGTGAGCCAAAATTGTGTGAGTATAGAACTGGCTTTTGTGGCAAAAATGTCTATGTAACATTAGGAGCTGTCCTTTGGAAGTGTTACCTTTGCTATTTTATTATATATCTCTCACAGTAGGCTTATATTCTGAGTTAGTTTTCAAAATATAAGTTGAATAATGCACGTCCGTCACAATATAGCAGCGCAATATTATTCCAGCATCTTCTTTGCATAACTGCATTTTTTTAAATTTAACCAAAAAAGTGAAAAAAAACCTCTTAATCTATGCTTTTGTTCAATAAAAGTAACACCAGGAGACTTGACTTCATTAGACTTCAAAGGATTTTAATCAGAGCCTCAAATAATTGCAACTTAAAATATGGAAGTAAGCCTTTAAAGCCATTTTGTGACGTTAGTATTTAAATACAACTATTAAAATATTTTGTTGGTCATCTTGTATAGAAATAGAACAGTATATTTAGAGTGAATGTGTCAAGCCTCGATAAAATGAACATGAAGCTTTCAATAGACAACAAGAACAATTCCTTTTTTAATTAGAGGGTTGACATTGGTGTCATAATTTTACATTATTCTGACTGATTATTGACATTTTTACTTCCTCCTGAAAACATAATAATAACAGGTTTAAAAGGAAAACTTCTCAACTGATTGAGGGAAGAACCAGGGGAGTATCACCTTCAAATAAGAACTACTGAAACATAAATTCAGTTGATTTCAGCTTCAGCTAAAATCAGGAGCTAATTGTAGGCTTGATATAAATTCTTGTGAAGACCTCATGATGAAACTGAATTCATGGACAGAATTGTAATTTACTTTATGTGCAGGTTCATGGTTCTTTCCTATACACCACTTGAAAGAAAATGTAATATAGTCATCTTTATCCCCTTGTTCCTAAACGATTACCACTTTGAGAACGCTATTAGAAACCAGTTGTAAGTACATTAATAGCTTTTAATGACCAAGACATTTTATTTTTTACTTCATTGTCCATGACAGGTTTAATTAAATATATAATTATATATTCTGAAGGAGCAATGAGTGTTTGGGAGTAACAAGAGCAGGGCTGCTCCAGAAGGGAAGACAAGCTGGGCACCAAGTGCACCCACAATCACCGGCAGGGCCATCAAGGACAGGGTGCAGTCCTGCAGCACCCAAGCAGGGCTGGGCTGGAGATGGCGACAGGACTGTCAGCAGTCCCAGACAAAAGAGGTGATGAGCCATGGCCAGGATCTGGTCTGGAACAGCAGGAGGCAAGGCTAGAGGCAGGACTGGAGACAAAGCTGTCCTCAGTGGAGGCCCAGGGTCTTCACAAGAAATCCAGTCTGTGAGCCAGAACCACAAGAGACAGGAGCAGGACCAGGGACTCCTACAGTGTCGCTGGGGCAGGGACTGACAGTTCGAGGGGCTAAAATGGGGTCCTGGGCTTTGGGCAGGGTAAGGGGAGGCAAAGTTGAGAATTGCATTTTTTTTCTTCATTTTGTGTTTTCTTTTCCGTTTTGAAACAAAATTATTTGATTTCAGAGACACTTCAGGTGCTGACCAACAGATTTCTTAGTCCTAAGATATGCTAGTTGATTCCTGTTGTCATGAACTGCTTTATGTCACTAGATACTGAACCTTAAACAAAAAAAACCCAACTCATCAGTAATGTGCCTACTTCCAGTTGTCTTCCTGTTCTAGCAAAACTACTGTTTCTACATAATTCAATTACACTCCAAAATACATTCTATGTCCAAAATTATAATTTTAATAACTAGGAAGCCTTCCTCCTCAGTACTGTTACCTTCTCTTCTCTTTGAAAGTGATTCTTCTCTGACTTGGTCAATATATCTGAGAGAGGCTATGAAATCAAGACCAGTTCAGGAGCAATCACTGCTTACCTGTGCTGCTGCTATTCGTTAGATAGTTTGCTATACTTACCCATCTACGCGTTTGTAACTACTGAATTTTTTATTAATCCTCAGAGAAAAACAGCTGAAAAGAGTATCAAATTAGCTACTTTACTAATCATGACAGCGACTTGTGAATGAAGCCACTGTGAATTAAAAGTTATTGGTAATAAACATCTCATCCTGAGTTGTTAAATATTTCCATATTTTTTCATGATGACATGTCAATAGTGAGGGCAATAAATACCTTTGAATTGAGCTAATCTGTTAAAAGGATCAATGGGATCTGTTCTTCACAAGCTCTCTAGGAAAACTTATAATCCAGAAGCCTTATTTTGCAGCTTTCCTTTTTTGAAAAATATTGAAGTTCTTTTTAGCTTCATATTTAGTAAGTTACATCATTGTGTCTGTCCTCCAGTGCAACAAGAAAACAAACATACAAGGAGCACTAAAATCAGCTTTCAGCATGGTAGCCAATGAGAAGATAATGGCTTATACTGCCAGCAGCATGTGTTCAGATTGTTTGGTTCTTCACTGTGAAGAGTTTGGGGTTTTTTTGGTTGGCTTTCTTAAAGAAAAGTACTCCCTCTTGAGAATGAACCAATTGGACTAATATAGTGCCTGCTGGCAAGTTAAGAACGGGTAACAGCTATACAGGCAGAGGACAGTTAACTAGATAAAGTGAAATAAGGCTTTGTGTTGAGATGTTTTTGTTTGTTTGGAATTCTGTGCATGTCTGGGTTTGTTTCAGTTTCTAGGTGGCTTATTTTATACAACAGAACTTCTGCCTGAGGAATCAAAGATCATAGAGTAATGAAACTTATAGATCATTTGTGATAGGAAGAAAAATCACTGAGTTCAGAGTCTCAAATTGCTTTGTTTTCCAAGCTGTGACTGGAAAACAACCAGCATTTTTAACCTTTATCAGCAAAATGAAGAGATTAAAATCAGCCTCTGACAACACTGAGGAAAGCCAATTCAGTATTTTAGCTCTCCGGTTCCTATAGAGTATTTCAACTCATTGTTGCTGCAAAACTCAGTATTTCTGGAAAATTAAAATAGTTTGGTTATTGCTGCTTTTAAGCTGCTTAATTTAAGTTTTATATTTTAATTTGTGCTTTCTGGAATGTGTGGTCAGAGTGGAGTTAATAAAACTGTCTCCCAGCTAATCAACCATTTCATTCCATCACTGTCTTGCTATCCTGCTCACCTGAGCTGTTCCTTTTTTAATTCTTGTTATTCAGAGTAGCTTTAAAGCACTCTTTTCTTATGTGTTCACTCAGGCCAGCAGTATCTTTCATCTATAAATGAAATTTTCTATCAGAGTAGAGACTCAGGAGGAACCCTTTGCCAGTTAAACTCATCATTGCCAATACTTGGAACTAGCAGGGCACACAGATGGGGTCTCTGCATGGAGTTGTACAGGTTAATACCGTGAAGGGCTGTGATAAGGAATGACTGTTGCAAGGGAATTAAGATTTATCTGTACGCTGCTCCGGTGCAGCCTCCAGGAAAGTGTGGGCTCCTGCTACATGAAATGAGGACAAACTGTGTGTAATGCTGGGAACTGAGTGATCAGTTTCTGTGAGGAGCATCAGGGCTGGTTGTGGGGACATCACTCATAAACGCAGAGCTGTAAGAAGGTAGCTGCTGGCATAACTAATTTCAGTTTCCTTTCATAGTAATAGAATTTGAAGACAGTGAAGGCCACCTAAAATGTCAATGCAAAGCAATGATATGCTGTAGTAGTAGGTAGGATTATATCTAGAAAGGGAAGTATTGTGGAATTCAGGGCTTCATTAAATTAATACTATCCTACTGGGATAGTATTATGTTCTAATAAGTTGATGTTGACACAATTTGTTACCTATTTAGACTCTCAAGTCCACATAGGTATGCTTCGTAAGTAACACAAATGTCTGAATTTCTGGAAAAATCCACATCTATTGCAGATTAAAGAAACTTTTACTTCCCATAATATATTTGGGTTTGGAATAAAAAGTTGTGAATTCTCTCAAAGCTAATGAAATACTCCTAGAGTGCTAATAGCTGCTGGTGAAGAAAGCTATTTATTTATTGGATTTGATTTGCTGGCTTTTTGCTAGCATCTTCTGTTTTCACAAAGGAAAAGGGAGGAACAGAAGACAGCTTATTTGACATAAATGTTGCTTTTTATCCATGCTTTTTAAAAGGATTTGTGCTTTTCAGGAGACACTGAAACAATGACACTGGAGACCGCTCTTTCAGAAGAATTTTCTGTTCTCTTTTACAGTTTCCCTTTTTTTGATGAGTGAAATGTAAGGAAATGCAAAAGAGGGTTTTTAGTTGGTTGTTTTTCTGGTTTTTCCCCCCTCAACCCTGTTGCTTATTTGAAGTCCTAACATTGAGAGTTATTAAAGAACTCTAAGCACAATTTCTGGCATGGGTCACAGGTTAGAGATAAGTATTTGTCATGGAGGCACCCCAAAGTCAGTTTTAGATGAACAATAAGTTCCAAAACAGATTTTATTCTAGCCAGAAAAGTGTAGCCAATAAACCAACTAGGAACAGGGTTTATACAATTAGTTAGCACTCCAACAGCATAAAATACAGGTTCGGATATCAGTTGAGGAAATTATTGGGGAAAGATAACATAAGAATAATGGGGATCCACAACGTGCACTCATACACTCACAAGGAACAAAACCAGAGGCCTCTCACTCCAGGGTACCCATAAGAAATAATCACTCACCTGGGTTAGGCGAGGGCTCACACTTGCCTGGGTTACGCAAGGACTCATTCAACGATATATCCAGTAAATAACCACTCACCCAAACGAAGAAGTAAGGCACTCTCAGTCCTGGGAAGTTTCATTAGACGGCGTCTCAGTCTAAGGGGAGGGCTCCAGTTCACAGTCCCGCTCCCCCAAGAAGACCACTCTATGGGGGCCTTTGGCGGGGAACCCATTTTATAGCTTGGTCAGATCTGGCTGTGGGCATTATGACATAGTCCAGAAGCTTCTCAGCTTCTTTGGACACCTTCTTTGTTGAGCGCCCTGTCAATCGACTGAGGGTCCCAGCACTCCTGCCCTGCCCCCCCTCCTCGAGCTGGGTGGAGGTGAAGTCATCCTGCCCCAGGGTAGGGGAGGATGTGACTATGAGCACGTTGGCGTCACCCTAGATGTATAAGTTAGGACATGCACAGTGGGGCACAAAAGATGCTAAGGAGCCATCAGCTGCCCTGTTGAAGGCTCTGGATCTCAGGGGGATGTGCAACTGCCACAGCGTTGTTAGAGCTGATAGGGACTACACATGTGAATGTGTCAACAGGCTTATAATACAATGGCACTTCAGTGGAGTTTAAATTCCTGATAGACTGCCAACTCTTGTGCATGACCTTTGCCTAACAAAAACCTCCTAGTCAGAACTAGTTAATTTCATTTGATCATGTTGTCTCCTAGCCCTCTCTAATGATAAAATCCCTGAGACTCCAGAGACACCTCCTTCAGTTTGAACTGTGGAGATTTAGTGCTTTGTGGCACTGACTGACTTATTCCCTGTGATGATATGTGGAGTAGATGTTTCTGTGATCACAGGCACAATATTTTGAAAGTTGCTTGCTAAAGACCCACGTGTAGGTGAATCTTAGTTATGATCTTTGTATGATTTAGGTGGGACTTCTTGTTTTCTTCTTGAGGAAACGAGAAGGATGTGTTGTGGTGATATGGTAATTTATTTGTGGATACTCCATTAAATTTGCAAGTTAGCACACTACTGCTAGGGAGCCGGTGATGCCAACAACTTTTAGTCTTTCCTTGTAATCAGGTTTATACAAGCAAATTAGATTTCTGCTTCCAGTTTCCTGAGTCAAAAGTGCAGTTGAAATAACGTTTGTCTTAGAAAATGTTCTTTCTCCAGCAGGAGGTTTAGCCTTGCCAATTCTGTGAGGTTTTAGTCTATACAAGTAGACTAGTGGTAATGTTCTGTATAAGTTGCATGTTGTTTGGCAGCAGTAATAAAGCTTTGGTATTTCCGTGTTAAAATAGGAGAGTTTTAGATACAGATGCTCAACACTGGTACACTGGTTTTCAAATTATTGAGAAGGGAGGAGTTTTAACTGTTGATTAAACTTTTGTCCTTAAAAAAAGATGACAGTAATTTAGCCAGTTTTTCCCTTTATCTACTCAATCAGTAACATGACATGGTAATTGTAGTGTATCTGAAGTAAAAGTCCCATCATTTAAACAGCAATGTGAGAATGATTCATCTGAGCAAACAATATGTTCATGGTGCTAATACATTGTTCTTTGTGTTTCATACTGTTAATTACATTAATTACCAAAGATCAGTTTGCAGTTGAAATCCTGATTGTCAAATCTAATTTGATTTTAACTGCTAACAGCTCAGACAGCATAGTCTGAAAACTGCAAATAATTTTGGTACTTTCTGCCTATAGTGGGACATTTTAGCAGCATCATTCAAGATCTGATGTGAAATATACAGATTAAGTATTTCGGTAATAATATTAACCGTTCTGTGTTGCTTGCAGAATCTGTGGATTTCTTCTGGAAACTTTGGCTACTTTAATGACGAGGACACTTACCGATCACAGAGCATCTGAGACTGACAATTTTTACGGACTAGTAATCCGTTTTTTATAGATATGCATAGTGACTAAATTTTAACGTTGATGTAAAACACGGAAAACTTTTCCAGGAGAAAAACAAACAAATAAACAAAACCAAAACAAAAAACCCACCACACATCTATTGACTGAATCATAACCTGATTTCTTGTGAATGTGTCCCTTTTTGCAACATCTCTCTTATACTAGGTAGAGCTGGCTTCCCTCTCTGCTGTAGGATAAGAACTTGGCAACATGGAGAAAAACAGATCTCTCCCTCTTATGGTTCCTATTGTGTGAATAATCTTTACAAAAATGCAAATGCCTCCATATGTGACTCAATTTCATTGGTTAAGAGTGAGTAATGCTTAGTTAATGATAAAAATGTACAGATGGAAAATATCTCCAGGAATCATATTGTCTATCCTTCAGAAGTTAAAAAAGAACAGATATACCTGTAGTGTTCTTAAACAGTCATCAAACTGTAAAATACAGGAAAGATTATGACTGAGAAGGAAAATTACTCATAAGGAAGTTCAGCTTAATGTATGAATTTATTTTCTATTCGTTTTCCAGTGTAAAAATTCCATTTGAGCCATTACCTGTGTTTAACTTCTACAAAACCAAAGCAGTAAAACGGAATTACCCACGAGACCGAACTTAAATTTGGTCTCAATAATCAATTATTTAGGTTATTAAACTTGTTTATTCTGTCACAGAGGATGGTAATACATAATTATGGTGTCAGTGGCTAAGTCACAGGGCTCTAGGTGTCTGAAGGGAGCAGCTGTCCTGAAACTTGAAAGTGACATTTTTTTTCCTAAGAGAAAAGGATTTTGCGGGATAATGTCTGTAAGAAAGAAACATGACATGAACACAGAAGGATTACAATGTAAGACCTGCCAGCCACTGTCAAAGTAATATTATGTATAGGCAACTAGAGCAGCTTTAGCAGTGACAAGTAGCTAATGTAATGATTATGGAAGAATATAAGAAAAGAGCATAGACAAAGGGATCTTCCTCAGACATAGTCACAACTTCTCTACTCCAGAAACTGTTGGTTTTCTATGAAAAATGTCCGTTGTATTAGTAGTCACTGACAGTGTTGCCCTCATGAAGTTGAACTGATTTATGCTTTTGGCCTCCAAGACGTATTGTGGCAGTGAAACTTATATTAGCTATAATCTGTATCTGCTGGAGTAACTTCATTGTTTCAGTGATTTCAGTTGCTGCTTCATAAAACTAGGATAAACCCAGTAGGACACTGATTTATTCATCTGAGATTGTCAAATCCATTTTATAAATTCCAGGGTTTGATATATATGCTTTAGCATATGTAACAGCACAATTATTTAGGATGATCTATAACTTAATAAAACAGAGGCATAAATAAATAATTTTCTGAAGTTGAAAAGAATTTTTGAAGGTGAGGGGATAGCTTTACAACAAGCATTATAGTTAGGACCTTAGATTCTCATAAAATGCAGTTTCTAGTTCTTGACATAAATGTGTGTTGTATGAGCACCTTACAAAATTTGTGTGTGCTTTCTTTTGCTTTTAGATAAATATTTCTAAGGAATGAACATTTAAGAAGTATAAAACAAGGGAGAAAGAGTTTTGCGGAACTCCCACACAGTGTACTTGGAAAGATGTTACTGAATGAAAATAAATCTACTGTAAACGAGGTCTTGCATCTGAAAATGAGTTTTGGCAAAGAGAGAAGCAAGGAACCCAGATGAAAGTGAATCCATCTGTTTTCTTTCACTCAGGGTTTTATATTGAAGAGAAAAAGCAAGAGGTTTTTTTGTTTGTTTTTAATCTCATAACTTGTACAATTGCATCACCTCAGCTATGAATGTTTTCCTTTTGTATATTGTATCCTTGCTATTGCACAGAGTAAATTAACCCAGAATACATGGATTCATCTCTGAGGTTCTGGCACATGAATTTTAGGTTAAACTATCTCTTCTGCTGATGTGGTTAGCTTTATCCCACAGTGAGTTTTATTGGGTAGCAGGGTGCCTACCATAGTTCTTGAAGTGTCTGCTACCAGTGTTACTAGCAGAAATGCAGTTCAGACTCTCCAATGTGGTATCTGGGATCTGCACAAAGAACATTTTCATAAAAGACCAATGTGTGTGTGCAACAATATCCTCCTGTGAATTTCAAGTAAAGCATATAAAATTTTCTCAGCTTTAGTACCTAGCCTTTCTGTTATAATTTGTGGTTTTTCTCCCAAACATCCTTCTTGAATACTAAAACATAATAGATGAATAAAAAAGAGTTTTGAGAGCTTCTTGTAAAGCGCCTAGACACACACAAAGAAAGCATAAAAATTCATCTACTTAGTTAAGGGAGGCATTTAACAAAAGAATATTTAGGACCTCTAGCTCATGCCTGAGTTAATCTACTCCTCTCTGAATGTTTCATAGATCAAGGCTGGGTTTTGTTTTCCTGGAATGTATCTTCATATTTTTTTTTTTTTCTAGTTAGATTGTGATTCTAGTTAGAGATTGCAACAGAAGCAGAAAGGCATTAGAATAATTATTGATTTGCTTGCTTTGAGGACTGACTATTGTACTTTTAAATGTAAAGCTGCTTAGATGAATAACTAGTTAAAATAAAGAAAAAAGACTGAAGTTACCGCAGTATGTTTTTAGGGTTTTTCGAGTCAAGACAAGACCTTTTTTAATTAATATTCAGCTTCAAATAACTGTCAAAGTGTGTTGAAAAGATTCTGTCAAATATAGCAGATAGTTGCTGTCACAGAATAGTAGTTGATAAGTAGGAAAATTAAGATATTTTGTCCACCTCTCATGAGGTTCTTTGTCTTCCTGCCAATTTAGGATGAAAACCTTCTTGGTACTAGTTCAAAAGAAAGTTTAAGATCAGTGAAATGTAAATATGAGTTATAATTTCATGTAATATGTACTGGCAGTACATATTTGATTGGAATTCCTGTTGAACATGATTGTGTAGGAAAAAGGAGCTTCTTCCAAACACAGTAGCATAACCGAGCTGTCCTTCACCTTTCATTTTATTAAAACATCCTACATGTGCCATCGCATGGCTGGAGTGCCAATTCTGTGGATGTTCTTTTCATCAATGATGTTTGAATTTTCTTTCTTTCTTTTACTTTTAATTCCTGCAGTTATATTTCAATATGGAAGGGGGTTGTTGATTGAACATTCTTCCATAAAAATAATAATTGCAATACTAAATTATCCTAAAGTCAAGCCACTAAAGAAAAGAACTTTCATCTCAACTAACTCCTATCAGAGAAGGCCTATTCACTGGAGCAGAGAAAATGTGTTAAGCACGATTGTTTCCATTACAGAAAAAAAAAAAAAAAAAAGATTACTGTTTCAATGGAACCATAAAGGAAGAAGAATGAGAATACTGTTAGCCATAAAAGTGTCCTATTACTGATGACATTCCAGGTAGGGTAGGATAGCTTAAAGATGAATTTACAGAACTGCAAGCTTTCCTTTCTAACTACCTCTATTAGCACATTCCCATATTTTCTTGAGAGATCTGAACAAGGAATTAAAACTAAAATTGTTATGGCATGCTATCTTGGTTTTGGCTGGAATAGAGTTATTTTTCTTCATAGCATCTGGTATGCAGCTGTGCTTTGGATTTATGCTGAAAACAGTGTTAACACAGGGATGTTTTAGTTGCTGCTGAGCAGCACTTACACAGAGCCAAGGCCTTTTTTGTTTCTCACCCCACCCCACCAGTGAATATGCTGGGGGTGCACAAGATGTTGGGAGGAGACACAGCTGGGACAGCTGACCCCAACTGACCAAAGGGATATTCCGTACCATAAGATGTCATGCTCAGCATATAAAGCTGGGGGATGAAGAAGGAAGGGGGGGATGCTCAAAGTTACGGTGTTTGTCTTCCCAAGTAACTGTTGTGTGTGATGGAGTTCCCTTTCCCTGGAGATGACTGAATACCTGCCTGCTGATGGGGAGCAGTGTACGGATTCCTTGTGTTGCTTTGCTTATGTGCATGGTTTTTGCTTTACCTATTAATCTGTCTTTATCTCAACCCACGAGGTTTCTCATTTTTACCCTTCTGATTCTCTCCCCCATCCCACGGGGACAGGGAAGTTGGGGGAAGTAAGTGAGTAGCTGTGTGGCGCTCAGTTGCTGTCTGTAGTTAAACCATGCCACATGCTAAAGTTAAAAACTATCACAAAACTTTTGATGAATTATACTGAAAATAACATTTCTAAATAAAGTGTGCATTTGATTTCCTAAAAGCCACGATTCATTGTAGAAGTAATTGTTGTGTAACAAAATTGAAAGCAAAGGTGCAAGTAGTAAAGTACTCCTTTTAAAATATATCTGTGGATAATTTAGTGGAAACACTATAACATACTATTTTTATTAATAAATATATTGTTACTTTCCACTAGAAATTGTGAATCTCTGTGCCTGAAGCAGATTATCTTTCCTTACTGTGAGAATTACTGTCTTCATTTATTTGTAATAAAAATATTGATACATTAAAAAGTCAAGATAAACTGCCATCTGATCCAATCAGTAATAAAAACTCATTTTCTACAATATATACTTCAAATATGGAAACAAAAGACAATTTATCTGACTAGAAAAGGCAGAAGAAAAATTATAGAAACCAAGTATTTAAAGCTGTGAAAAGAGTAGTTCAGGAAGGAAAGATCTTCATGAAAGGAAGAAATCATATACTATTTAAAAGGAGAAATATATTTCTATTTGGACAGGGGGTGGGAATCGAAACTGCAACCCAATGTGCTTTTAAATCTCCTGCCTTCATGTGCACATAATAAACTGTGCAATTTGACAGATGTGAAAGAGTTGCAGTTTCTCAGGGGCACAGTTTTTCAGGTACATTCCTTTAATTGCAAATTTATTGGAGGTTCTAATGAGAGGCCAATCTCAAAGGAAAAAAAAAAAAGAAGCATGCAGATTATGAGGCACCAGTTTTGAAGGTGTTTAGATTTATGCAGTTTCGTTCAGCAAGATATACAAGCAGAATGCTAGTTGGTTTACTTTTTTTCTTTTAATCCATCATAGGAAACCAGTAATTTTCATTCTGCAATGAAAAAGTCTGATCATCTGAGTCAGAGGCACCCAAAGAAAATTCCTTATCATGTTACGATTTCAAGGGACTGCAATGTTGGTCTATCACAAAGAACAGGTTTCAAATTCCAAATTCTATTTGAAGAACATAACTTGTAATACTGCTTTGCAAACCTAAAGTACAGTGTAGGCTTGGCATGATGATTTTCTGTTTCTTAATTATTTTCCCTGTTTAACTGTAAATGTGTTTTAGAGGAATATAGATAAACACCTGCTTAACATCCAGGCTTCTCCCCACAGAGGTATGGAGTGAGGCTGGATAACCTGCATCCCCAGTAAGGCCTTGCAATAATTGCTATTAATGAAGGATTAACTAGTGACATGACACATCCGTTGGCTTCAACCACTTTTGTTTGAGATATCAAAGGGGGTACCATCCTGTAAGTTGAACAGCTCAGTTTTCACATTAATACTCTTCACTTTGCAGCACTGAGTTAATCTCTTGTGTTTTAGTAAAGGGTAACTATTTCTAAAAGTTAATGATGTCTTCAGACTATGAAATTTCATCAACTTTTTTTCCCTCGACACTGAAATTTGCATGGAATATTCATGAGCATTTTCATAATTTCATTTGAGAAGTACATTTAGTGTTTTTCTATTAGACACTACTGAATTGGTTTCGGTTTTGGTTTTTAATTAGAGGGAAGATATAGGAATCTCCCCCAGTGAAAAATGCTGGCACCTACTGAGATAAATTACCTTTTTTTATAGAAGTCTGATGGTTTCTGAAAGAAAAAGTGATTTTATACTTATGTGCAGCTGTGAGCTAAACTAAGCAAGGTGTACTAGACACCAGATAAGAAGTTTGACCTCAGTCAACACTGATATTGGTCTTTTTGGTAAGAACAACAGACTAAATGAAACTTGACTCTGTACACAGCTAATATACTTTTAGTGTTTGAACTGTGATCACATCATCCTTTTAATTTTAAACCTGACTGAAATTCGATCTATCTTTTGACTAATTTCCATGAGGAAAATAGCTTACTTACAATGTCTCTTGGAACTCAACAAGAAGCGTTGCTTCCACAAAGTTCCTGCAAATGCTGAAGAACAGCCTTGTTCAAAAGGGTGTGAGCTGTAATATTTGGCAAAGACCAACACAGGGGGAACTCCAGAACCAAATAGTTTCTGAAGGAAGCCTGACTGTCCTCAGGAGCACCCTGGTCACCTCACTGAGAATTTCTTGTTTCTGTGAGGCAGCATTTATGGGCTGCACATGTAATTATGATTTCTGAACTCAACAGTGTTTGGATGCCCCTACCCCGTTTTCAAGCTTTTGCCATTCAACTTATTATCAGTATCCTTTCTCTGTGTAAGTCAAAAGTTCCTGCCAGTTTTGAAACGAAGTCCCAGCTTTCCCCACCTCCCCATGTAAACACATACTTGTTCCCTAAGCAGTTGGAGAAGCTTTAGAATGAATATATGAGTGACTGTATGAGAAGACAGTTATTAATGATCAACATTTTTAAAGTATTTAAATTAATTAGCTTATCAGAAGGAAAGGGTCTTCATTAGATTAGCATTGATTTAAGAAAATAATGTAAGACAAAAAGAGGACTTATCAGATATAGATAAAGTATTTCACTATTGTCATGTTATTACTTAGTTTAATTATTTTTTTATCTCCGAAAGAAGACAGTGAAGTGCAAAGTGAAAATGATAAATATAAAATTGTTGCGAATTTGTTGCATGCAAGTTACACGTTAGCTTGCTTGAATTCCTATAAATTTGTGAGAGACAAAATCTGTCTGAGCTATAGTCTAACTTTTAGAATAATAAGCCATGTAAATTAACCTGTTGATAAAAACTCATGTGACAGCAACAGCAGCTGGTGCAACACCTTGTCCCCCTCATCCTACATAGATGGTATCAAAGAAAATAGAGTGAGGGAGTTTCTTGCTTTAGAATTGCCCTGTAGTGACTTCAAGCTTCTGGGAGAAGCTTTCAGCTTTCTGGATAGGGTTGTGGATGTCTATTAAAGTTGCTGTTGGTATCGATGATGGTAAAAATATACTGATTCCCGGTGTCTTTCAATATGTGTAGCAAACTGTGATATGCAAACAGTGAGCTAAATGAATGCAGCGTTTTTTAAAATACCAAATTTTTATAATGAGAGAAAAAATAATTACATTTAAATTGGGACAGCAAACTGGGAGGAATGGCTGACATGCCAGAAGGCTGTGCTGCCATCCAGTGAGACCTCAACAGACTGGAGAGTTAGGTGGGGAAAAATTTAATGAAACATAACAAGGGCAAGTGTAGAGTCTTGCATCTGGGCAGGAACAACACCAGGTTCCAGTATAGGTTGGGGAACGACCTGTTAGAGACCGCTGTAGGGGAAAGGGACCTGGGGGTCCTGGCGGACTGCAGGATGGCCATGAGCCAGCACTGTGCCCTTGTGGCCAAGAAGGCCGATGGCATCCTGGGGTGTATTAGAAGGGTGGTGGTTAGTAGGTCGGAAGAGGTTCTCCTCCACCTCTACTCTGCCCTGGTGAGACCACATCTGGAATTTTGTGTCCATTTCTGGGCCCCTCAGTTCCAGAAGGACAGGGAACTGCTGGAGAGAGTCCAGCACAGAGCCACAAAGATGATGAAGGGAGTGGAGCATCTCCCTTATGAGGAAAGGCTGAGGGAGCTGGGTCTCTTTAGCTTGGAGAAGAGGAAGACTGAGGAGTGGCCTCATTAATGTTCTTAAATATGTAAAGGGTGAGTGTCACAAGGATGGAGCCAGGCTCTTCTCGGTGACAAACAATGATAAGACAAGGGGCAATGGGTGCAAACTGGAATACAAGAGGTTCCACTTAATATGAGAAGAAACGTCTTCACAGTGAGGGTGACGGAGCCCTGGAACAGGCTGCCCAGGGTGGTTGTGGAGTCTCCTTCTCTGGAGACATTCAAAACCCGCCTGAACGCCTTCCTGTGTAACCTCATCTAGGTGTTCCTGCTCCAGCGGGGGATTGGACTAGATAATCTTTCGAGGTCCCTTCCAATCCCTGA
This sequence comes from Pampusana beccarii, assembly GCA_013399365.1. Lineage (NCBI taxonomy): Eukaryota > Metazoa > Chordata > Aves > Columbiformes > Columbidae > Pampusana > Pampusana beccarii. The sequence continues at coordinate 320,758 of VWYH01006493.1, forward strand.
CATTCTGTGATTCTGTGTAACAGTGTCGAGCACATGTTATTTCTTCCAACCTTGAGATTTTGGCTGGAAGCATAAGCACCTTATGTTAAGGTGCTTATGTTATGGTAAGTAGAGGACACAAAAAAGAAAACTTCAAATAGAAAATTGCAACAGATACCCATTAAAACATGGAAGTACTAGATCAAAATTTGCTTTGAGATTATATATATTGTAAAAAATAAACTTATCTTAGGCATTAAACATTTCAGTAATCTACATGTGACTATTTTTTTTTTCTAAAAAGGATAAATAATTTAGTCAAAGCTAAAAATACAATTAATTTAATTGTTCAATAGCCAGTATTTGTCACACAAGACTATGAAGAATTTTTATACTTCTGAATCTTATGCCTAAGGGGCTCTGGAGGAATGATACTCAGGTGTGTATAGAAACTAATTTTATTTGTAGTTAAGCAGCTGAAGAGCTGAAAATTGCCAACGAAACCTGTTAATTGGAAATTAAGAATAGGCATACTTATCGAAACTTGGTTTTACTTTTTTTTTTCTCTTTTTCTGAAAATTGGGAATAAGAATTGAAAAAAAACGGCTAATTACTGATTTTCAACAAGTGGTCTTCAGTGATAGGTCACAAAATTTGAGTGATCAGAACTGTCTAAATCAGCAGCAATAAACACAATGGCAATTTTGGGATTTTTTTGAGTGATATTCCAGGTCAACACTTTTGGGGAGAAAGGGGGAGTTTACCGGTAACCACAAAAATTAATGACAGTCCGTTAAAATATTTTTTTAATAAATTCGAGGTTTTTAAGTAGTGGTTTCAAGTTAAGAATATGTCTTAAAAAAAAGTCTTGCCCATCAGACTGCTTTTCTACAAAATAATGATCCAGGGAAAGCAGTCTGTCAGTTCTGCACTGAGTCAGCCTTGCATAGAATATCATCAGATGAATCATAGGTATTGCTGAGAATGTCTTGCATATCATTTTCAAAGGCCGTGATGTTACTCGAGTTCCAGTCCTTCACAAATTGCAGACATTAATATTTCCTTCATGAGACTTCAGAATTTAGAACACAAGCTATTGGCATTAATAGTCTAGCTTAATACATTTAGTTAATTATTAGCAGTAGTTTATGCTCATAAACGTCAACCAAGCATACAAGAACAAACACTGATAGCTGAAAACTTCAGAAACTCAGATTTAAGTTGTATGTAGTGAAAATTAAGGAATCTAACTGTTGCAGCTTATTAGATTGTAAGCATGATTCGTCTGGAAGACAAAGTAAAATCATGCTCTATGCCAGTTTAGTTGCAGCTGTTGCTAATTTTTTTGCCAGCTGTGTATCATTTGTAGCATAATGATCTTCTCCCTATTGCATAGGATTAATATACTTTGATATTTTTTAATGAAAAACTTTACTTACCAACTCCATTTCTGTGTTTAGTCCATCTTTCTCCACCTGCTAGGAAGAAAAATCAATAAAAAAAGAGATATAGATATTCTTTAAGAATATAGACCAAGTAAAGCTCTTGTCTGTTAAGGCCGTGCACTTGATATGGATTTAAATGAAGACAATCATTTGGAAAATATTCAAGTGAAAAAAAAGTTCCATCCATACTATCTTTCCTTTTCAGTTTCTAATGAATGTATCTTTCTTGCTTTGTAGGTTGAAATATAAAATGAGAATGCTGTTCCATGGCATTCATTTTCTGTTAGTTGGTAGAAGTCACTTTTCTTATGAAAGAATGAAATTCTGCTAAAGTTGGTGATGGGGAAGAAGAAATTTCCAACAGATGACTTTAGAGATAACAGGAATAATCATGATGAGTTCCAAATTAGAGGAGTAGATTTATTTGTTTATTTATTCATTCATTCATTTTAAGCTTTGAGGTTCGTTACATTTTCTTTGAGGCACACTTTGATTTGTATTTTTTCATTCAGATTTTGTTCTGTTACTTAGGACATTCTATTGATTTATTATTCCTGTGCCATTTCATAAAAATAACGCTGACTGATTAAAATTCAAGTGGCAGATGATTTAGTGGATTTTTCAAGGTAATGCTAGAGTTCTGGAAAAAATATGGATTCATTTTTACATTTATTCCTTACGTATTCCACAGTTATGACCATAGAGTCATATGGATGCAATCACAGACATTGAATTTGCATTCTGTGTTCAAGTGTGCTAAAATTGTATTGACACGTCATATACCTTATTTAAGCAAAAGGTGTACACATATGGCAAATGTAGTGGGAAGAACAATTTTGTAGCTAGTTCTCATGCACAGTGCTGTACTGAACCCTGACAATCAGTACCGTCTTGGCAGAGCGGCAGAACAGAATCTGCATAGGTATTATAGTTCATCTGTGCATATTGTCCTACAATTTAAATTATGATGACTTTCCTTTGTGGAACAACTAGCTCATACTGTGTTCTTAGTGATAACTGGTAATGTACAGTATCAAAAGGTCTACTGTGCTGTCATTCGGCACACCAGTAATTTTTGAAGAAAACAGGTCTGTTTGCCTTAGCAGATTTGTATGCCTATCTAAAAATAATGGACTGATTAGCTACTTATTTTTCTGAAAGATTTGTTAAGTATGTATGTGAGATATTTAGAATGAGATATGTTTTGCATTATATTAATTAGACTTTGAATATCACGAAAAAGTAGGTGACAGAACACAATGCTGAAGAGATATAGATTGGAAGGGGGGATAAACACTGTTTAGAAACTCTAGAAATTTGTGTCATTTAGAAGCAGGGCAATGCATGTGATATTGGTGGAATAATTTGTCTGTGCCTGGTTTGCCTTCTGAGATTGACTTCAGCTGCAATAAAGCACATGTGAGAGAATACATCTCAGCTATTCAATTCTACAAACTTTTAATCTGTTTTGAGGCAATACAGAGTACCAGAACTGTAGGTGTAACATTGCTCTGAAGTTCCTAGGAGGCCAAGCCAGGACTTTAGCTTCACATGCTAAAAAGGTCTCCAGGGTCTAGCACGATTACCACAATACTTACCTAAAAATAATTTTAGTGGTGAGGCTGGTCATACCTTTATAATTGATGGAAAGTAGTAAGCAACTTGTCTGACCTGTTACAGATGTCTATGTAGGGATGAGTTGCACAGATGTCTCTTTCACTCCAATGACCCTAAAGAGAGTCTAAGTGATTAGCTGATGAAGGCATTTAAAGGCCTAAATTTCAGCAGGTTAATCCACCTGCAATCTGTCAAGATACTTCATGGAGATGGAAAGTGTGTGCGTAAAAATAACCCTTATCAGGTCTATTTTCAAAACCCCTTGTATGTGCTAATGCTAATAATGTTAAAAGTAAATTCAGATACTTAATATGATTATACTAAAAAGTGTCTTACTGAGATGAACACACTACAAAATGTAGGAGCTGCAATGACATGGAAACAGTTTATTAGAAGAATTGATAAATTCACTGTATTTTTTGTTAAGAACTGTACAGGACTTTTCTGTTGCTTCAATACCAATGCAACTTTGAGATAACTTAGCTGTCACTGCCTGTAACTAGTCTTTATGGTGCTGAGTATGTGAAGGGCAGAGTTAACCCACAAACAGAAGGTACTGTAATGTGGTCTGAGAGATTTACATCCTTAGTAAAACCAGAATGAATCTAGAGTTTCATCTTACTTGTCAAAAAGGCACACAAAATTTTACTGAGATTTCATATATTTTGTTTACATTTCCTACTTGCAATTTTACTTCTTGTTCGCTTTCAGGCTCTTAGGGGGAAACACAGGCTTCTAATATTTTACTGATTTTCATATGTTGTTCACTATCTTTTCAGTCCTTCAGATGAAAAGCATCCCCTTTCCCCTGCAGGTCAAAATTACTGTTTGTTGCTGTATTCTTCCCTGACAAATTCTTGCTCCATTATGAAAAGTGAAAGAATAAAACAGTAGCAACCTCTTAGCCTATAATTTCTATATTCTTCCATGGAAAAAGAAGAAGTACTTCAGCAAGAAAGTTGTGCTTAATACCTAACCTAATTTCTGTTTCTGTCAGCTGGTGGTATTCCAGGAGCACAGGTGGAAAAGGACAGGAGCTATCCTAAGCAGCAGTCTGTTAAGACTACTCAGATTGCTAATTGAAAGGGAAGACCGAATATGTTATCTCTCTACAGTCATCATCCCTACAGAATTATTTGGAATTTTTGTGAGTGGAAGTTGCGTGCTCTTATTTCAGAGGAGATAGGACCAGCTTCCAGGGCGTACAAAGGTTTTATGGAGACTATGTAAAAGTGAAATTTCAGATGTCAGCAATGGCAGATAAATTTGGAACTAGTAAGATAATTTGTAAGTTACTTAACTAACTTAAATATTTATTTAAATACCTGTTTCGCTCCATTGCTTTTTAAAATAGGTGTCTGTCCAGTGCAGCAGGTGGTTGCGATGTTGGCTTTTTTTCCCATGCTTTTTCCTGATTCTTTTTTACTTTTTATTTTATATAAGATTGTTATTAGTAAAATTGGCTGCTAAACCCATTTTACCTACCTAAATGAACAAACTAATTTTTATTACACTGAAAGCACAACAGTTTCATTCAAAATTATCAAGATGTTGTCTATGTAAGTGTGGGAATACACGGTACAAAATATGTGTGGATGTTTTCTCACAGGTAAGTTTGTTTGGCTTACTTATGTTCATCATGTGACTGCACATGAGCACCCGGAAATTAATTCTTAAAATGGAAAAAAATCTCTCTGCTAGAGGACAGTCACTGGCTGTATTCTCTGCCTCTCTTGTATGTGTATTTTGTCCTTCACAAAACAGACTTAACAGTCTGGCTGAGGTGCTAATTCATTACTTTACTGTAATATTGTGTATCCCTCCGGAGTGATCATATAATCGGCTCACAACAGAACAATCCAGGTAACTGCAATCATTGCAATTACAGTACTTAATGAATACTGAAGGCTTGATGTTTTACTTCTTCCTCACATTGTGCAGTTCTTGCACTTTTGCAAAATGCGTGTAAAACATCACAGTAATTGAGAAGTGTCAGTAAATAGCTGGGTGCAAAACAAGTTCTTTATGTTTTGAAGTTCCCTGAGTGCTGGTGCAGCACTTTGAAAAATTCCTTAACGACCAAGTAACAGTTCTTAAACTAGTGATTTGGGAGTCCCCTGCTAGCATGCTAATGATGAAGACAGCAGCTTTAAATCAGCTGGTTTAGTTTAAGTACTTCTTGAATGTACATAAAGCCTTACTTTATTGGGGATTAGTCTAACTACCTGTAGTCCAAACAGCAATAAGTTGGGCACTTAAGCAACGGCGAATTACTAAGAAAAAGCAGAAAATTGTCTTCTGTATGCACTCTTTGAAAGCTCTTGGCTCTTTGGGTAGAAGGGTGGTACATCTTGCCAGTCCTCAGAGAGACCTGCTTTGACACTTGTTGGAAGTGCCTTACAAAAAATACCATAATAAAGGTTTTTGGAAGACAGAAGAGGCAACACTTCAGTGCATTTCATAGATTCATTATATTCACCTAATCTGTTTAGCGTCTGCACTGGTTTTCCTCTGACAGTGACTTTAGAATAAAACAAGAACAGTGCTATCAGCGTAGAGTCCACCTCCTGCCTATGTTGATTTCATACAAATTTTACTTAAATAATATTAAATGCACTCTTTGTGTGTGTAGCTACATTAATTTGTCTCCCATGTGTTAAGCTGCTCAGAAAACCATTTGATAAATACTTCAACACTTACTGTTGTTGGTCCATCTCTACAAGCAGAAAGTCATGCAAAAATACCAGGAGTACTGTATGGATGAACAAGTATCTCCTTGGCAAACTCAAACAAAAAAAAGAAGCATACAGAAGGTGGAGGCAGGGACAGGTGAGCTGGGAAGAACAATGGGAAGTGTGGAGTCTGCACCTGGGGAGGAACAAACCCAGGCACCAATGTATGCTGGGAGCTGACCAGCTGGAAAACAGCTTGGCAGAAAAGGACCTGGGGGTCCTGGTGTACACCATGTGAAACACAAAGAAGGTTGGTGGTGTCCTGTGCTGCATTAGGAGTATTGTTACTGCTAAATTGTGTACCTTGCACAGCAGATTTGGGCAACCCAGATAAACAGATCAATATAAAGAGGTATCTATGTACAGATACAGACCAGTTTAAAGTCAACAGATAAAATGATGCAGGACTAGCAGCTAAAGCTTATCTAGGAGAAAGAAACACACAGAAAAGTCCACTGGTCACAGAAGCAGACTGGATTCATCTGACATGGAATAATGGAGTGTTTTCTCCATGAGTGAACATGAAAAAAAAAAACACCCCACAAAAATCCCAAACCAAACACAACAACTTTTTTTGTTTGTTGTTTTTATTTATTTGTTATTATTTAAATAACTTCCTTTCAATATTTTAGGTATATGGGCACATTATTTTTACTTTTGGTATAGAACTAGTAGCCTCCTAAAATTTAAATATTGCTTCTCACCTTCCTTAGTCTGTTCTAAAATGTCCGTGATGGTATTGAGAATGCTTCATTGACAATTACTGTGATTTTCTTGAAAAGTAAGACAGAAGAACATAGACTTTGTGTCTGCAGACTCTGATGCATACTGTCCCAAACTGAAAAGAGAAAAATGAAGCTAGAAGAGGTAGAGTCTCCGTTTCTTTTCTGTTCACTTGGTCAGGTGGAGAAATAACAAAGTGTACATCTGTCCTATAATATTAGGGGAAAATGGAAAAGTCTTTCTTCTTGGATGTTTGTCTTCTTTAGTAAGTGCTGTGTTACATGTTTATTGAAGGAGACATTTTTAAACTTCAGAAATCCCAAACCAGGTCTTTTAGATCTTCTGAATAGTGTGTACCTCCTTTGCTATAAAGAAGAGAGAGAAATTTAAAAAAAAAAAAAAGTGAAGCAAGTGAATTTTTGCATTCTTGGAGGATTTAAGTCTGTCTTTCACCTTTCTTCGAAGCAAGACCAGCACTTCCCAATACAGGTGGGATGGCATGCTTGACGTATAATACAAAAATCTCAGTGGTTCTGATTCCCTGATTCACATTTATAAACATTATATGATGTCCCTAATGGAACACTGTACCAGTTCAGGCTTGCAGTTTCTTGAATGGGAAGCAGTTGACAGCAATACTGTGTTGTTTTCCAGTTGCAAATCTTTTCTGTGTTTGAATATATCAGATTGAAGGAGAAGATGCTTTTGTTCTTTTTAATAAATTTTATTAAACATTCATATTTGACTTAACAAATATTTAAGCCTTGAATACAGTCTATCTCTTGTGACATATGGTAAGACATCTTTCATTCATAACATATTCCTGATTGTGATACGCTGAAACTCCAGGAGTGGTTCTTTAGTATTCACCTCACGCAGGCCGTTACAATTGTCTGACCCACTCATGAGCCAAAGAAAGGGAATAAAAGGCAAGGAAAAAAATGCTGCCATTCATATTTGATAGGTTAGAAAACTGAAGCACAATCTGCCTAAACTTCTCGTGATCGTACAGTACTAAGTGATTTATCAGACTATTAACTAGTTAGATCTCTCACCTCAAGGTTGTGTTCCAGTTGACAGACAAGACTTTTAGTTTCTCCTTTACATTTTTACTTACTGTGTTTTTGGAATTTAAAGAACATCGTAACTAAAATTTGGCTGAGGAAAACAAAGTGTTTCTCTGACGTTCTCTAGCTACAAGCACTGCTGTATCCTCATCTCTTCCTTTTTGCTCCTAATCTGGACTACTTGGCTGCTCTGCTCTCCAGATACACAGATAACTGCAGTCAGTACTGTACACTCAATAAAGCCTTCAGTCATTTCAAGTCCTTTCCTCTTCCTCAAGTCACCGATTGTTTTCAACATAGAGTCAGTTTGTGAGAAATATAAAATTGTTTTGTAACCTCAATGAACAGACTGAGACCTGATTATACTTTATGAAGAAAAGATTGTATGCCAGTGTGCAATTTAGAATATGCTGTGGGACCTTCTGTGAGGTCAGAAATGATCTTCTAAGTGGTGGTTTAAAAATATTGGTTTCTTCATTTACCTTGGGGTGTCTCTTTTTTTGTGAAGAACATCATCAGACTTCAGGCAGTCTGAAGGAAAGCAGAGCCTTTACTTCTATAAATCCAACAGGAGCTATTTGCTATCACTTGATTGTTTGACAGGAAAATAAGCTCATACCAGCCTTTGCTTTCACTATCATTCTCTGAAGAAAATTTATTATATTGCTGTAGTGAATCTAAAGCTGTTCCTCTGCTTGTTGGTTTTTTTTTTGTCCTGTTTCTGCTTAATACAGCTGTATTCTTCTGTCTTGCATATTTGCTTTGTAGTAAGTCTGTTTTTCTCTTGGTGCTAAACATTTAGTTTTGTCCTTTTGGTAATTTAAATTAAAATGTCACTGCAGCTGTAAGTTTGAGACTGTTGTCTGAATTGAGAGTAAGTCAGAAAACAGAACTTTACTAAAGCAAGTCACACTGAATTTGATCAAATTTTGGGTTGGGAAGATGTGCAATATTCTGATAATACTGAGTGTTCTTACTTTTTTTCTGACTGTTACTAAGCATGTAAGTAATGTAAAAATATATAGTAGTTATCTGTACGTGTGTGTGCTTATATCTATAACACATACAAGGTGTAAACTAAGATGAAGCATTCCAATAAACTTCCCATTTATTCAGAAGTTTGTATTACTATTAGTTTGACTATGCCCTCTCACCAACAGTATCTTTTACTTGGAACACCTACTTTAGTTAATTAGAGAAGAGTAAATAAGAGAAACAAAATTCTATTTTGAATATTAAAACATATTTTCATTTTTCTCTTTTCCATTTTTAATGTGGTTTTTGTGTTTTTGTTTTTTAATTAATTGAGATCAATGGTTGAGTTGCACTGCATGCATAAGAACAATTTCCATCTACCATGATTTGGAAACAAAATCACTAGAAACCATGTGGGTTTTTGCGCATTGAAAGGTTAATTGGTAAGACACAGCTATGATCTATTTCAGCCGGAGATTTAGCTAACTAATTTATTATGGCTTCCTTGTAAATTAGATGTAATGCTTTAGTAAGTGAAGGGTCACTTTTTCCAATAAAATTCTAACATGGTCTCTAAATGCCGTTTTCTACTGTACATACATAAGTACTATTGCAAATGACCCCAGGACTGTTCTAGTAAATTGTGTCATTATTACAGATGCTGGAACGCTGTTGTCTGTGCCCACATTATGCTTCCAGTTTTTCAGTTCCATGGGATATTTGGATAGATCATTGGGAATAGTTTTGATAGGATGGACTTAAATGGTTGTGGATTTTTTTTAAGCAAAGCATTTAAGTGAAAATGGGATTCAACATACTTCATTCTGGTCTTGAAATCATAAACAATTTAAATGATTAATATAGTAAGATATAGATGTCTAAAACTAAGACAACATTTTAAATTCACTGTTAAGAATGCATCTGCAAACAGGAAAATGCTTTTAAGCACCCGAAAGTGTATATTTCTAGGACTTCCGTGAAGGTTTGCCCACTTGTCTTGAGAAAAAGCGGTATAACAATAATGTTTAATCATGATTTTTTCAAAGATTTATTAGTGTTTTCTTCCTTCAGCATCCAATTCTTTCTCTTTACATAGCTCTGAATATAAATTCGAGCCTCCATATGGGAGCAAAACAGAAAAATCAATACAACTTTCCTCTCCTCAAATAGTAGTGGTAGCAGAGACAGAACTGTGGCCCAAATCTGAGGCAGAATTCTGGCTGGGGTTTATTCTTCTGTCAGTGAATAACTGCATTGAACTGTACTTGGGAAACATTGCTTGGTGATACACCAGTTCCTAATCTTTCAGATCTTATTTTAATCCAGTATAAGGAAAATAAAAAAAGAAACTGTAAGAAAGCAAGGCTATGTGTTTGGCAACAAAATAAATGGGTTCTAATGGATCTAATTCAGGTAAAAAGCACAACCTAGAAAAAATGTAGCACTTCCCTAACCAATTTCTATGAAACAAGAGTGATGCCTTAACTATGTGAGGCTGTAGGGTATAAATAATGGTTTTTAATAATTTCATAAATTTGATTGTTACTCAAAATATTTTTACCCTCTTGTCCACTTGATTTCCAGATTGCTTTGCTCTTGAACTGCTGTATACATGGTTTCCAAGAACCTCTTGTACTCCTTTGAATCATGTATACATTTCAGTGACATAGTGGCATTTATGTACACCAACATTATGGTCCTGATCTCATATACTTAGAGCTTAATTGGTGTAGTGGTATAATTAATTTTAATATTTTCTGAGTATTTCTATGGCTCTTTAAAGAAACAGGTAGATGAGAAAAAGCTTTTTGGAATGCTTGTTAGGAAGCGAGTAGAAGTACTAGATTTGGTGAAACAGGAGTATTTCTTCACTTGATTTCCTCTTCATAGTGAAGAAAAATTATCTAAAAGTTTAAGGATTCATTAACAGGTACAGGTAAAAATCCTGAATGCTGCATTAATTTTGAGCAAGAAATAGAATTAATGGCAGTTCTCCATCTTAGAGACTTCCATGCCCATACAGATATTAATGCCTTAAAGAGATCAAATGATAGGCAAGTGAGATTGGGCATGTATAGTAGATGTCCCTGATTGTATAATCTAAAATAAGAGGGGAAAGAAAAAAAATGCATCACGTGTTATTTAACTTGCAGGCCTTTTGCTCAGGAAAGATAGGTATCAAGTAAGGATACGTTTTACAGTTGTGGACCTATAACCATAAGAAATAATTGCAAGTGTGTTCCTAGGTCAAAAGTGGTGATGCCACTGCATTCAGTATTGTTCTATGTTAAATGTAGGGTAGAGTTCAGAAGATCATCCCGTAACTTCTTGTAGGCTGAGTGTGTCAAATAACTCTACCTGTTTTTTCTACCTGTTTTAATAGTGGTGTGCACATAGCTTTGATCATGTGTTTGAGGGGAATTTCATTGCCTTTTATTATTTTGTCTTCTCTTTAATGACAGCAGACTCTTTTGTTTTTACAAAGCATTATTTTTTTCTTTGTTGTATAGATGATTAAGTGATGCTAATGCCACCTATATAAACACAGTTTCTCTGTGCTGGTGATAAGCTCTTTTACCTGTCAGGTGGTTGAAAATCAACTAAATTGTTTAGTTCTTTGTCTTCAGAAATTGAAATGTTTCTAATTGTAGCTTGAATTGTTTGAGACCAAGTAATTGATTTTAGGTTATAGGTAAGCCATAGCTGATAACTTCAGTTGTAACCTGAAGACTTCAGTTGTTTTCACTGTTGTCTGCAAGTTGGGTTGTTGTTTTTGTTGTTTTTCTGTAGGGAAAGATATACCAAGATGTTTATTAGGTTAAAAAAAAAAATCTCCCTGGGAAAACTAAGAGAAAATCCAGGTTTTAAACCCTGTCTTCACCAGCTGTTAGCTTGGGGAAATCCTTTTGAGCTGGGTACTATGACACAAACACAAATAGTAGCTACTAGTCCACATTCACATTGTTTTAGGCAAACTGAGCTTTAATGAAAAAGTGGCTGAAATTAGTAAATAGTGACACCAGTAATTGCTCACAATAAAAAAATAATAAAAAAAAATAGTTAGTTGTACTCCCGTAGTCTGATTAACTATGTTATGCCCTTTTTTTTTTTCATTTTGTAGCAATAAATAAATTTATTATTAATTTAAACATGCTAGTGTTTCTAAACTTAGGAGTCATAACTTGGCATTTCACATGACACGAGGCAGTGGAAAACCTATAGTGAAAGAATTTTCTTTTTTACTGTTTTTCCTGAAACCTGCAAATGATGATTTCCAAGAATACACTACCACAATGACAAGAGTTGAATGTATATGTGTCCATACTTTATACACAGCATAACCGACTCCATTCTGTGTTTCATGAACAAACTGTTTTGTTGTTGGTTTTGTTTGTTTAATATTTTTTCTTAGTATGTATTTTATGGCAATAATTTCCCTTAAAGAAGCTAGGGCTCTAGATTCCACTAAAATTCAAGTTCTCTGAATATTAGGGTACAAATTTATCAGTGATTCTTTACAACCTTCCACACAGTTGTGCACTACAGGAATAAAATGACTGGAGAAAGCAAAACCTAAGACTGTCAGTTTGCAATGGCAAAGCCTTTCTGATAGTGAATATGGACCTTCAAATGCCTAGAAGGATTAGACTAAATCAATGGGTTTCTTTTAATCTGATATCATTAAGAATAAATACTTTACGTATTTCTTAAATTGTTTGGCAGATATAGATATATAATACTGAAATTGTGGATCTTAAAGCACAGTAGAGAAGAAAACATCAGATTTGTGAACAAATATGTGAACAACAAAGATACCAAATCAGTAGGAGCCTTTAAAATATCAAAACAAATAAACAACAAACTCCAACAAACCAACCAAAGTCAGGAGAAAAAGAAACATATATTAAAAAAAAAAAAAAGCAGAAAGAACTGGGCATTTTCTCAAGTCTGAGCAAACACTGTAAAATCAATAAATGTGACTAAATACTAATACTAATATAGCAATACGAAGTTGTAATGATTTATGTGAGATACTACAAACAACTTTTAAATGTGTGTTCTTGGTCTGTGAAACTACGCATTTGAAGACTTGTATTTGCTTAATGTATCTGAATAAGAAAAAGAAAGTTAGCAGTATGAGAGGATCTGTTTTGTTAACACTTTTCAGCTAAATATTGATTAAAAGATATGTCATTCATACAACAGTTGTTTTTACCACTGTCACTCCGTTATCTCGTTTTCAGTGTACCATGAAAATATTATAGTGTCCAGATGAAAACAGCACTTTGATTAAGAGACATTGGTTCAGCTTGAACCTTACAAATCTCAAAAATTGTTATCAAAAGGAGCAGTATGAAAAATTTTATGAGTCTCCTAGCTTTCAAAGAACCTTACATGATAATGTAATATATGCTACTTCTTGCATTATATTGTGAATGCTGGATGGCTTATTTTAGTTTCTGTAGCATGCATTGGCTTTCATGTGTGTGATTATATCCTTCTCTTTTTTTTTTTTTTTTTTTTTTGAGAAATACTGAAGTAAAGGACTTAGAACCAGCTATTTTCAGAAACTAGTTTCTTAACATCTGTCTGACTTGCTGTATTGCTAGCATGTGGGTATGAACAAAGCTCCAATGAACCCTTTTCAGTTGTTTTTCATTTCTGTTCTGGTTTGTCTGCCTTTTATACTTTCATTTGAATACCATCTTCATTAGGTCCTTCCACACTGTATTACAGTTTCATATGACACAATAATCTTCTAGACCTGAGTTCACTTATGTTTGTTATCCTTGCATACCCTTCAAACAAGTTGTGTTCTGTGCTCTGTGTTGTTTTCTTTTAGAATAATTTGATTTTGTTGGTCCAGATACACAAAATAATTTGAAGTAAGGAATAACTCATAAGATGGTTAAGATAAGAGTATTTTAAAGTGAAGCTGAGAAGTTCAATAGTAATGAAGGTAAAAATGCAAAGGGCAATTTATTTCTACAGATATCTATGATTTTCTTTTAAGTTAATAATAAAATTGTCTCTTATTAACAAAATAATCTTTGTTGTAATAGTATTGATTATTTTTCCCAAGGATCTGATAACCCATGTTTCCTCTTTCTAACTAGTAGATCAAAAAATGCTTACAATCGATAAGCATTCTCTGAGAAAACTTACAATGTTCTAACAATTATAGTGACTGCAGTAGTTTGTCTCTGATTTCTTTTTGTAGCATGCAGTAATTCTTCACTGCTTGTTCACTCCATGTGCACTTCTAAAAATGTGTAATGAGTCTTAAAATGCACATAGGGTTGTGCCTCCTGAATTTTGTATGGTTATAAAAATAAAACCAGAAAATAATAAACTGATTTTTTTTTTAAGTTCTCCTTGGTAAATCAAACATTATGGTGACATACCACAGTGGGAGGTATGACAATTCAATAGACACTATTGATACATTTTACATATCTTTATAATATTGTTCTTTCTGTAGAATCTAAATGACTACAATTTTTTAGACTCTTAAAAGTCATAGTAAATTATGTTGACCATTTTATTTTAGGAATTTGTGAAATCATAGTTACATACACATCTGTTGAAAATCTGCTAAGGATTGCCTGATACGAACATTTTTCTATACTGCTCTATTTATGAGCTTCCTTGCTGATTGCATTGTAAGAGAATGTATCCCTGCACAGGTGACATTCAGTTTTCTAATTCGCTTTTAATAAGGCAATCCTTTTCGGAGATTTATTTGCCTAAGATAATGAGGTAGGATTACAGAGGAATTAACTGCAATGCTATTAAGTTTTGTTTGTTGTTTGTTTTGGTTTTTTTTTTCCTTTGGTTTTGGTTTGGTTTTGTTTTGTTTTTCACTGGGTCTAGCTTTATGCTTTCAGTTTGAAAGTAAGCTGTGATTTATTTTTCCTAGGCTACACAACAAATTCAGGACCAGAATATAAAAAGGCAGCTGAGATAGTAATTCTTCAGAAGAATTAAGACACGAATGTCTTTGAGGTATGTTTGTTTTGGAAATGCTGTTAATGATTTATTAATCTTGCTGTTATGTATAAGAGTAGTGGTGAGTGCTCTTGAACACTGGGATTTTTCGCATCGTCAGATGTAGCTTGATTTGAAAGGAATGCACTTTTTTTCCTGTCTTTTTTTATAATCATGTGGAATTAGTTATAAATCTGCTTCTCTTTTATCTGGCATCATCTTTCTGTCTAGAAATTTAGATACAGTCAGCTGTAAAGCTAAAAAAAAATAGAGGTTCTGTGTTCTTTCCCACTTCACAGTTACAGCTTTCTTCATGTGCCACAGATACTGCGAAAAACTTCCAAATAAGAATGGTCTGGAAAAAGCTGTAAATACTTTCCATGTTGTATGCAATATAGATTGCTATGTCTTAAATAGGTACAAGAAACTTTTCTATCAGCTAGATGTAAAGAAAAGCGTGGTATAGAAATAAATTACAAATAACTCATTAGGGGAGACAATAGAAAGTCATCAGTTAGTAGACTGAACAATGGAGGATACGCTAAGAAAATTCATCCTTGCCTTTCCACTGGTTTAAAAATAGCCTATTTAACACTTTCTCAGTTACAAAAATTGTTTGAACTCAGTAAGTTGGATTACACTTTTGTGAATACACCAGCACACTTCTGGGATACTAAGTAAATGGAGTTGAGGCTAATTTCATTTTAGTTCTAGTTATCATTCAGCATGTTCAGGCGACTTAGCAGAGCAAATTATGTTTTTCATACAGTCAAAAATACTGGGTCCCAGAAAGCATTATTTCTATTACACTTTGGAAGTATTTGGGTTTAGTTTTACTTTTCTGGAACTCCTTCAAACCCTAGTTTTCTCTATCCTTCAATGTGCTGAGTTTAAAATAACAAGTTTTGTTTGTTTTTTTTCTTAGAGGAAGCATTTTCTTACAACAGCAATTTATGTCTGGCTTCATAGAAAGACCATGTAGAAGTTTTGGCTGGTGACACAGCCATCTCATAGCTTGTTAAGTAATGCAAGCCTACAGTATGATACGTATATTTTGTCTTCTGCTTTAAGAAAAAACAAACCAAACCAAAACAAAATACACTGTTAGTTTCCTCATCCCTCAAAGGCTATATTTATTTCAGCTATCTTTAAAAACTACCTACCTGCTCAAGGCCTTTGACCTCTAGAAATATTTCCTTTTTCTTTACTTTAGATGTTTAGTAACAGGTTTGAAGCCTTTGGGTTTGAGAAGATGAGTTTTGTAAACTATCTTTGTATAATATTGTTCACAATGTACATTCAGAGCACTGGTTTTGCCTCCTAGCTTTTATAACCACAAATACCTCTCTTTTAATGTCAATCTTGTTTCCTTGAAGAAGCAGTATTTGATGTACTGTAATAAACAACAAGAGAGATATCAGCAAATATATTTTCATGTGTAACCTATTATTCTCTTACCTGACAGCACACCTAAATTTTATATTAGAAAAACGAATTTAAAACTGTTGTTGAACTTTTGATGACACTCTATTTATGTGCCAGTGACATCTGAGAACAATGCTTTTTGATGTATGAAAAATCTCCGTTGCCTTTTCATGACTCCCACTGAGATACGTACTTGTTCCTCAGGGCACAATTTGTCTTGCAGATTGTATTTGATTTGTAATCTAAGGACAGAAGCTCATAGTATCAGTGTTAAATACACGTAGCTTTCAGAAGTATGGTAAGGCAATATTTTTATATTCAGCCATTAGAAAAAAAAATGTTTAAGGAAAAAATAATTTCATTTTACTGGGTCTGCTGAAGCAAGATATTACCAAGTGAAACATTTAATAATATTAAATCAGTGTGCTTTAGCTTTATACATATTTGGCAAGTTGATATATTTTTGCTTATCTTGATCCATCAACGTTCACATGCAGTTTTTGTTATTATATAATTTTTTAAGCCTTTTAAAATCTTCACTTCCTCTCAGTTGTGGAAATATACCTGTAAAGCACCAGGAAAAAATGTAAGACATTACACGGCAAAACAGAAGGAGGAAAATTTCTGTCATTTCTTAATTAATCAGCCAGATTATTTAATCTTGTTCAGTTGAGTATTTCTGTACTTTCATTGAATTATGTGATGGCCAGGTTACCATGTAATTTCAAATGGATTTTGAGTGAATTATTTAATCTGCAGTTCAACATTTCTGACACTTTACAGAATGAAGTTATGGTCAGGTGACTTCAAATTACTCAATAATGGTAGTTTCCAAGGTAAACGTAGTCCTTTGTGGCAGAGCACTCCGACTTTCTCATGTGAGAGCCTTTATGTTATTTAATAGTTAAGGTAAAGGAAAGAGAATTTTTGCAGCTAATAACTTGTAGTTAATCATTTTGGAATAGTTTACCTGACTGATTAAATAAATCTTAATAAAATAAATAAATGGAAACCTGCAAATGTGTTTAAACCATTCTTGTTCCTTATTAACTTGCAGTATATGTTACTGTTGGCTTGCAGAGGCTCTGTACTACCAGATGATGAGTGAAACTTTTATATGCAGCTTATGTATCTGTGTTAGTTTACTCCGTGTGTAATACTCCAACTTATATTTATCTGTTCCAGGCACTCAGAGAACGTAAGGTGTACTCCAAAATGTGTGGCTCAGACATTCTCTGAACCCTTAAGCTGTTCTTTGTGTGATGATTTTTGATATCCTGACAACTGTTAGAGTAGAAGTCGTGGAGAATGGGGGAGGGGAAAAAAAAAGGCAAACCCAGTGATTTAATTTTGCTTCTCTCATTTAGAATGAAGATACTTGATCTTCCCAGTAGTCCTGTGCATATATTGTCTTTATACATGGTTATACACACATAAAGCATGTGTACAGTTTTTCTACAGTACCAAGTGTATTCTTTTGATGTATCAACCTTATGAAAATTAATACATAAAAACAGTTTATACATGGAGCACCTTAAATTTTTATAAGCTTCCGTATGTCTGCATGAAAAAACTGACTTGCTAAATGCAAATGGAAGTTTCAGAGATTCCTTATCATATGCATATATTTGTGATGGGGCTGAAGAAACTTTCACGCTTCCTGCAAGGTTGAAATGCAGAACTAAGATTCATTGTTGCTGGATGCTGGCCTCACTTTTCAAGATATAAACTGAGAAATGAGTTGTCTAAACAAATGGACTCTTAGACAACACTGGATTTTAGCCTCCCTTAGTACTACAAGAATAATTTGTATTTTACTCTCCTGAAAATTCAGAAACATTGCAGAATGTTTTGAGTGGTTTTTTTCAACTCAAGTTGAAAAACATTTTAAAGTAGGAAGTTGATTAAAGCTTACCAAAAAAGCCAAATTAACTTTTAAATATATGAAAATTAGAATTTCTGAACTTTTCAAGATTTTCTACTCTGAAACTAATTTTAAAAACTGAAATAATGTTTTAAAAGTATTTCACAAATTCACTGACTTCAAAATCAGTATAAACAGATCGACATTTTGTTAAGCTTTAGGAGGATTGGATTACATTTGAGCTAACAATGTAAAAGGTACGAGCACTTGATCAGGAATTTGTCACTTTGTATGTCTTCAAAAAATAAAAAATAATTTGGGACCATTTCAGATCAATTATGAGGGTCAGAAACTTCTATTAGTTTAATTGCATAACGACGTTGATACAAAACTGTTCTTGGAAGTCATTTAAACAGTAGATATTCAACCATGTAACCCAATGTTTTTTAACAGCACAAAATCTAGATATTTTGTATCTCTTGCTAAATCAATCCTGACTTCATGTAGACTATGTTCTCCTTTTTGCAGTCATAAAGAAAATAAATGAATACTTACAATGTTGCTTTCCTACGTGAATTCAGTGGCATGTACATTCTGCTCTAGCACTAAAGCAGTGGAACTACAGCTGAGGATTGCACTTTGCATATACCAGCATAAGGATTCAGGACAAAGGGGAAGAATTAATTGTATTTATCACTTCAGTTGAAGGAAGCAACTTACCATTCCTAATCGAAATGGCCAAGCTGCCTACCTGCCTGTGCATGCTGGGGCAGCAGGGCACAGGGTGACCACAGGCTGGTGGGGATGTCCCCTCACGTTCCCAGTCAGAAAAGTCCCATGGCACAGGGGCTGAGGCAGCTCCCAAGGGCAGGGAGAGGTGAACCAGTGCCCCTGGCACTTGGGGATGGTTCATGGCTATGATGTGGGCTCTGCTGCAGAATCTATTCCCTTTGAAGCAGCTTCAGAGCAAAAGGTGGGTTTGTTTTTTTGCATGCAAAGCATGCATTAGATGTGATCTAATCAGCAGGGGGTCAGTCATTATGTATTCATGAGTGTGATTATAACAAGCTAGTTCCGGCACCTGCTAACCTGCTATTTGTATTTGCATGGTGTTTGGTTTTGTTTATAAGAATTTATTTTAAATTGAAGAGATTTAAAAAGACACTGAAATTCAGACTTCTATTGCCAGTTTTCCCTGGATCTATATAAATCAAAATGGTTATTGTTATTACCCTCTTCAGTAAAATTCCAGGAAGTGAACAAAAATACTTTTTTGTTTTGTTTTTGTTTCAGAACACATGGGAGCACAGCTTAACATATTTCACTAACAGCACTTGAAAACCGGAACTTAACAAATGCACAAGTGTCAGGTTTTACCCAAAATTTTATTATTTCTGTGTTCTGTTAATTCTGTGGGTTTTTAGCTATATGAATTATTTCTCCCAAAAAATACTTAGTTATCTTTGTGATATTTTTGATTCCCTCTTCTTCCAGTTACGGATTTCTACACAGAATCTTTATGAAACAGCTAAACAGTGCAGTAACATTCTTTTGAAATATGGATTAATAAAGAACATCTGTTCAGCAGGAAAGAGTAATTAGTATTTCTGTTTCTTAAGGTGAAATGAGTTTAGTTTTAAAAGACAGATAAGTTCAAAACCAACAGTACTTGAATTAACCTGTAAGGTTTTATTTCTTCCAAATACTCTAAAATTACAGTGTCCAGATCTGGCCCACACTCAGTGGAATTTTTTCTGCTTGTTTTAATGGATCAATTTTAAAATGCTGTAGCTGATCTGTCTCTGCTCTTGAGATAACATTTCAGCCATCTACAGACAGCACACAATTAACTTGAGAGGAAAAGGGGAAAACCAGGAAGGAAATATGTGCAATATACAGATCATCTCTCTATGTTCTGTATTCTGTGTCAATTTTAATGGGTCTGTAATTAGGCCACAGGACTGACTGATATCAGCACTTAGCTGCCTGGGTGACATCACCCTCTTCTTCATTCCTTAGTAGGGATTAAAATGTTGACACATGGAAAATCCTACTTCCTGGACAGAGGAAAGTACCTAATTAAACTAGACTTGACACTAGCTTAATTATTTTCCAATATAACAATGTAATAGAGACTAATAGGAAGGAAGAGCACGGGGAGCAAGTGACAAGAGCACAGGCACGCAGCCCCTGTGTGTGGAGGAGTTTGGTTTAAAAAAACAATGACAGGACTAGGCTGGGACAGGAACAATCATGAGTAAAATGATAGTGCATTTCATATTCTCAGGCAGGAAAAAAAAAAAAAAAGGCAAAATACTGGCAAAAAGCTTCGGGATGAAGCAAGGAGATGACTATTATAAGGCATGGCCAACTGTACAGAGATCTTGACATGAAAGGAGAGCAATGAATACCTGAAGAGCATGCTATTTGAAGAGAGATTATCAGATGAAAAGAAAAAAATGAGAAGGGTGCCTTATACTTATTTCTATACATAGAAAGCTCATAAATGCAGCAAGGGACACAGCTTAGAATGGTGCTTCTTAGTTCAAAAATAGCTACCACATTTCAGACTGAATATACCAGGTTGTTTCAGTGTGAAAATGTACAACCCAACAGTAACATTTTACCTGTCTTTATGAAATGTATTACAGTTGAGTGCAGCTGAAAGAGCTTGATGCCATTGTTAGTACTTTTTATTATTTTGTTGTCAGGGAGTCTACCCTTTTTTACAGACTTTCTTTTACTTTTTGGAGAGACTATTTACCCAATACTGATTTTAATCTATAAGATGGAATACTTTAAAAAGTTATGTCTGAGATTTTACAATTTTTATTGTTAAAAGAATGAGAATCTGAGGAAGTGTATTTTTATGATCTTGCACGTTAAGATATATTTGTGGTTGAGAGAGATTGCTGGCTGGTATAAGATGACCCTTCTTTAAGAGAAGACTGCAAGGAACCAGGTCAAATGTGGGTGTAAGAACTCAGACTTGATCATAGGAGCAGGCTGCAGCAGCATAATAAATGTCTGGCTATGAGAACAGAAGAGAAGATCTTTGTCAAGTTCTGTGGTGTATGATACTGGTGGCAAGAGTTGAGCCTCAGGTATTTCTATTACAATTCTATGTTGGAACTTAGTTCATGTGTGCTATATGTAAAACCTTTGCCACCTTTTGATATTCTTTACTGCAGGTGGAGAGAATCCTCATACATACATCTGCAATAAATATCAGTTGACTATCGCATACTTGCTTTCAAATAAATTTGGAAAGGTGGTGGAAATAACATTCTGATGCTGTTTCGTACAGGCTTTCATCCCATGTATATATTTGCCATTCGTAATTTCTGAGCTTCCTGAAATGCACTGACACTTTGTTTTAACAGCTGTGTTAGTTTTCAAGTTATTTCTGTTGAGAGGTCTTAGTGTCAGGTTTACTGTAGGAAATAGTAGGGATGTCCTGTGAAATCCTGCTACAGTAGTGTTCCTGCCAAAATGAAAATAAAATACATAGGTTTGATTTAGAAGCACTAAGAATAGGCTTAATCCAAATCTGCCAGCTCTAATCCAAAGTGATACACAAACTGTAACAAACGAAATGAATAGCTTACTAGCACCTGATCTGAGAGGGGGAGAAGAGGAAATTAGATAAAATGCATATCTCAGAGATTTAAAACAAGTGGCTGCATGCATTTGATTATTGATGCTGTAGTCATCAGAATATTTTTCCCAAGTCTCTCCTTTTCTGTTCACTTTTAAAATAAGACTGAATTCTCCATTAGGCAGTGGCTCAATAAAAGATCTGAAGGTATCAAATCTCGTGAGTTATAGTTTTCTTCAAGTAGAGGGAGAGAAAGTAGAAATTAAGTAAAACATCCATACTTTAAAAATAGTCTTTTCTAAAATTGCATGTGTTTCTGAGCAATATGTTTTTCTAGAGATAATTCATATTATTATTTTTTAAAAAAAAAGTAGTGGATATTAACAACCCTTGACAAATCATCTTATTGGTCATTAGCCAGAGGTTTTATCTGGCTTCCAGATTTAAAATTGTGAGCAGAAATTAAGTTGTGAGTGAGAAAACAGCTACTGACCAGAATTTCCAGCCATACAGTAGTTTGAATTGATAGAACAGAGAAAAGCTTCAAACTTCATACAGTCTAATGAGATGAATATAAATATTCGAACATTTCTGTCCTGTTTTTAAAGGGATCTTCCTTACCCTCTTCCTGTACTCCAGGTTCCTCATCAGCCCCTCTTCCTTCCCCTTCTCTGAGGGAGTCTCAGTGATACCCCATCTTTACTTCTACTGACATCTCTTTACACTGTCCTTCTTGCCAATATCAGTGCTGCTCTCCAAGGTGCAAGAGTTTTAACTCCTTACCACCTCTTAGCTTTTCTGGGCCTATGTTGACTTGACAGCACACTTCAGAATGGTTTGGACTATTTCTTCATATTGATTTTTCATTTTTTCATTTTGTTTTGTTTTCATGTAAGAGTAGATTCTGAAGGAAATCATATGATCCCACAAGCTGTACTTCCGTTACGGTCCTCTACTACCTATATCTTAATTCTTCTCTCCTTGTCGCAAACAAGATTTTTGAGTTGAAAAAAGTGAATGACAAAATATTCACTGAATACTTTAATACTTTTTTTTTAGTTGAATGAAACTAGTGATCTATTAATGAACAGTTTGTTTTACAGTTTTTGTATTGTTGCAGTGAGTAGCATCTTATTTTCATTCATGTCAGACCTTTACAGAGTATGTAGGGAATTTCAGTTCTTCATGTTTTGGTTCCTAAAATTCCTCAAGGACTTTGAATTGGGAGACTCTGTGTTCAGCCCTGCAATATTCTATGTGGAACCAGTGAAATAGTTCTTGGTATTTGGAGGGTGGAAGCCACGGCCTCATTTACATAAATTCTTGCCCCTCTTCTTAGTCCCATTGAATTCAGCTGGAGCTCGTGTTTCAAGCAAAGCAAGTGGATACACAAAAGGAATTATTTTCAAAAGTGAATTCATACATCATCCAAATTTGAAAAAAATGCACTATGCATAAAGGATTTAATACCCTGTTCTGCCATTGATAGACATGTGTCATCCATATTAAACAGATTTATGCAGCTGATATGATCCCAGTGTGTCAATTTGAATTGCTAAATTACATAATAAGTAATTATTCTTGGAATCTTTCCTAATGTGATGCAACGTTGTTTTTACTCTGGATGTTTAGACTGCACTAAAAAAAAAAAAATAAATAACTTACCAACGGGTAAGGCACATGTGCTTTACACATCATCCAAGATGATTTATAAATCATCTTACAATTGTGACTCAGCTTTGGGGGAAAGGTTGAGTGACCTTAGTTTTGGAGAGACTAACCAGTCTTAATTTTCAAAGATAATAAGGGGTTTGGTTTATAAAACAAAAAGCATGGATACTACCAACAAATTACTAAAGGCTTTAAGAACAGACATACTGGATTTAATTAAGAAACAGAAGGTCAGTGATGCAGATGAGAGTAGAATGTAAACATGCCCAAGCAAGCACCCACTCAAGGCTTTATATGCATATAATTTTGCTATAGAAATGTACCTACACCGCTTGTGTATTCAAGCTAGCTTTTGGTTTTTAACAATAATTGACAGCTGATAATTGACAGCTGACTGAACATTGCAGCTGAAGCATTTGAAGGAAAAAAAAAAATAACCTATCCATCTCAGAAATCTTTCAGTAATGTGTTTATTGCTGTTTCCAAGTAATATTCAAATAACATTTTTCAAGTGACTATGTATTATATGTAAGATTCTTGACAGCAAGTGATGTTTGAGAAAGGGGGGTCATTTACATTCCCATTTGTCTGTGTTTGTTTATTTTTGTCCTTAGTTTAAGAACTTGCAGCTTGTTAGTATTCCAGGCACAATACAAGTCCTTCCTAGTCCCCACTCTTCCCACCCTGCAAATTGCAGAATTGTCTTTGGTTTAGAAGGAACAGAGTTTGGAGGAAACATGTTGTGATACATTTGTTTATATTAAATTAGTTGTTTATGGAATGTTATTTGATAACTTCTAATTGAGAAAAACAACAGGTTTATTTTACTGAAAACTTTTTGTTAGTATTTATGTATTTTAGGATTTTTTTTCTTTATAAAGTCATTGATTTTGGAATTTGACAGAAACTACGCTGTTCCATTCAACTAGATTTGCCTTTTTCTTTCTCTAAAACACCAGGAGTGTCTATTTTCATTTTTTTCTTTTTTTCTTTTTTTTTTTTTCTAAGACAGGAAAACCTATAAATTGGAATGAGAAAGGGATACAGAGTTAAACAATTATCTTACAGAACATGAAACTAGTCAAATGAATTCAAGACCCCACACTCAGCAGCACTTTTTCATTCTAGCTCATCTGAGGTAATTCGGATTGCTAAAGTTCTGGTGTTTTGCAATGTTTACTGCAAAGGCAAGAAAAAAGGAAAATATACTTGTAAAAACCTCTGAAAGTTAAATCAGTTTAGTGAAATCACTTCTTAAAAATTCAGTGTTACACTGTTATTGTAGAGCTTTCTGATTAATGAATAATGTCCAGGCTTCAGTTTTCATGGTATATTTTGGAACAAGGTAACATTATCCTTCAACAAGGTCTTCCTCAAGTGATCTGAAAATTCTGCAACATGATACTTTCTAGTTGCCTACCTATTTTAAATTTTGATTGTTTACATGGTCAATGATCTACCTCTCAGAGAAGCACAAGTAATAATTTGGTCACAGTTGCATAGTCTTGCAAATCCTAGCAGTGTTTCATTGTGTCTCTTCTTAATAGAGTGACTTCAGAAATTCTAGACAAAGAAGGTTGAGGCTTTGAACACTTATTATTCATCTTTGACATCTATGGTCATTTACGCTCAATTTCATTTAGTAAGTGCTCTCATAATTAAATGCAGACCCATGTAATTTTGTGCTAGAAAGAGAAATTCATTAAGATTCCTGATTAGGAAAAAGCGTTAACGGAACTGCAAAGGTTATAGAAATTTAGCTTCTGCTTAAAGAAAATTAAGCACCAACCACATTGATGTAACATGAAGAAGGTTGCTTGAACTGTAACTGAGAGGAAATTTCAAAATTCATTTTCATCATCTTTGTGTACTAAAAGCAGAAGTAAACACACTTATTAAATCAATATAGTTGATAAAATTCATACAGATTTTATTATTTTTGTAATGTGGTGGTGTTGTATTAGGCATAAAGTCTAATATTATTACAAATACTGATGAAACAACCATGGACTTTAGATTATTTCAGATTTTATTTTTTAAATTAAAATTTCTAAAGTGAGCTGAATTCAAAGACATGTGCTTATTATCTCTAGAAAAATGGTAGCCTTTGGCTGTTTGTGGTGCCCTAATTGGTATTCCATCTAACTTACCACTTTCCAGAAATTAGAAAAAGCAAAGGGCCAGCAAGTTTTACCCTTGACTTCAGTGAAGTCAGAAGTTCACCATCAATTTTATTAATATATGGATAGTATATTGATCTGGTGATTAGGAAACATAGAGCCTCTATTTATTCTCTTAGATTAAAAATGTTCGTATTTGGGTTGGGTTTGATTCTGTAACTTTAAACATATACTTCGATAAAGCTTCCTGAGAGCAATGTGCTTTTCATGTAACCCTTGAAAAGATTTTCTTACCATTCCTGTAGCAGCTATTTGATGATCACATTCAAACATATTTTGACAAGCAATGAATTCCTCAAAGTATCTGATGCTTCCGCTGTAAGGTGAAAAAATATGTTGAAAATCTGTAATAGGATTCTGTTTGAACTGCTGTAAACTTACTCTATTCAATGATGTCGGTTTAAATCTAGCACACTTCTTTGTGCTGTCCTTACATCTTGATTTCATTAACCATTTTTCTTGGTTGTTGTTACATTAGTTCAGTTTATAAATTTTTCTTTAATACAAAATTGCTGCCAAGTATATGTGGTACTGATAGCTGAAGACTTAGAGCTCTGCTGAATTGTCTCAAGTGGCCTGTTCTGCAGTACTTAGCCTGTGCCTATATGCATATACGTAGGGTGCCTTTTGCCCTTTGGCTACTATGATGCAGATTTGGAGGGAGGGAGGTGAGGGGATAGTGCAGTGGTAGTTGAACTAGGTGGACCTCTGGAGGCCCTTTCCAGCCTAAATGGTTCTGTGATTCTGTGGAGGTTGATCTCTGCACTGTAACTTTCTTAGAGTGTGCAGTCTCAATTACATGATGCCAGAGCATCTGACCAGCAGTGGAGCATCCCGTTCTCCCTCTGCTGTGCTCTGGGCTATGTCCAGATCTGACTGTAATACCACTGAAAAAAATCTTGTCTAACTTTCTGGTCACCATCTCTAAGATACATTTCCTTAGAACAAACTTCCGCATTTCATTAAAAGAAAAAAAGGAAAAAAAAAAGGGGGGGGGGGCAAACAAACAAAATCAAACAACAACAAACAGCTGAGTTCAAATTCCATTTCTGCACTTTGTTGTTTTGTTGTTTTGGTTTTGGTTTTTAATTACCAGATAATGGAAAACCTTCCAAATCAAAGACAGGAGGTTTTCGTCCCCCATTTTCCAAACTTTTCTGTATTGTTCGGGCTGTAAGACACCTTTCAATTTAGATATATGAATCTCATTAGTATGCTCTTCATACTCTTTTTCAGATCAGTAATGAGGAATTTAATTAAAACGTGAACTAGCACTCATCCCAGCAGCATTCACCAGACACCTCCTTTTGACATGATACCTTCCTGTTTGTCACTGATTCATGTTGTAAATTCTAACCAGTTTTCAAAGCAGGGGTGAGCAGAGGTGGAATATCACTTTTTTAGAAACAAGTTATTGAATTATTTAAAAAATAAATAAATAAAAAGGTCTTCACTGAATGAAAATGAACAGAATTACATTCTGCTTCTCTTGTGCAATAGCCTTGCTAATAAGCTATCAAAACCTATTACATCATAACTCAGGTTCAAAACAATGACATTCTATTTTTTTTTATATTAAGGAGATAAGAAAGACTAAAGGCAAATATTAACTGACAACCTCTTGTCATATTTTTCAAGGAATTATGTCATCAGTGTCGAATTTACAGCTTTTCACTCCGAGGAATATTATATGGTATCAGTGCTGGGGAAATGTGTATTGAAAAAGCCAGAAAACATTTTTTCACTAGTTTGACCAGCTCCTCTAGTAATTAAGCTGGCTACGGTTCACACACGAAAAGAAAGTGTAATAGAAAATGTAGAGCAGGGTCAACTAGGGAGAGTTGCCCAGGGCTGCATCTACCCAGGTTCTGAATATCTCCAAGGATGCAAATATTTCCTCAACCTGTTACAGTGTTCAATCACCGCTACAGTGAAACATTCATTTTTCTTAGGTTTAAATGTAATGTCTTGTATTTCAATTTGTGCCCACTGCATATTGGCTTGTCACTGGATGCTATAGAGAAGAGCCAGGGTCTGTCTTCTTTATTGTCTTCCCTATCAGCTATTCAAGTGCATTGAGGGGTGTCATTCAGGGCACTCTCAGTTCTTCACCTCCGCGCAGGGGAAGGAGGGACTGAAATGACAAAGGGTCTGTGTTTGACCATGCCCCTGTTGGAGCAGCAGTTCTAGGGCACAGTGGGTAGCTCAAATGGTGATAATGCCTGTTCTTTGGAAAACTAATTGATGCTGAAGTATCGGTACAAAAGATTTCATGAAATATTCAGAACCGTAGTGCATAAAACTGATCAGAGTGTGCTTATCCTTTAATTACTACACCTGACTATATATAATGAATCGTGAGGTATTTTTACTATTGCTATACATCAGAACATGCCTGATAAGTTTATTCTGCAGGAGCCATGTTGATCAGGTGTGGTGGATTTTCTTTGTCACATGCTGGTAGACCTCAGGGAATTTTGAAATTGACTTTAAGAGGTCCTAATGAAATGATGGATCTGTTGTACCATATCTCACTAGAGCTGTACTTACTATGTGTTTCCAGTGCCAGCAGTCCCTTGCAGGTATGGTATAAATTAGGGTGAATTTAGGCAGCTACATTTGGATAACAGGTTATTAACGAGCAGTCATTTGTAGTACTGGAATGGTAAGGTTGGCGTTAACTACTGAGGCACACTGCAGAAACAGGAGATACAAAGCTGAATATCAAGACATACCCAAAACAAGGCCTGCTGTAGTATGTTTAATAGTTGAAACCCATCTATTTGGGAAGTAGAACAAGTGGATGGGCAGTCTGTTTTATTGTGCTTCTGAAGTTCTTTAAGTATGTTTTCAGAACTCGAATTTTACGATATATCAGAAGCCTGCTTTATTAACAGTATCCTTGAAAATAAAAAAAAAAATCCTATGCAAAGGTGATAAAGTGGCAGAAGCATTCTTTTAGGAGCAAGACGTATGTGGAACATTTATAAGTATATGAATGATAATATCTCATGAATGCTGTTTAAGAGATGCACTTGAACATCAGCTATAACACCAGCCGTCCTTTAATGAATAAAATGGTATAATGTACAGTAGAAGAGTAATTGAAATGTGTCAGTGCGAAGAATATCTACTCTTTACATCTCTTATCCCGTTTCAGTTTCCTTCACCTATTATTTCCAGCTGCAGTCTATATTTTGGAGTTGCTAGTCCCTTTCATCTAATACAAAAGTTGAGTCACTTTACTTCTTCTTTCCTAACACCTTAAGGTTTTGAGATTCATCTTTCTCTCTTTCTGTTAAATAAAACTTTTCTAGAAGATAGTTTTCTGGCATCATTCTTCATGAAATGTGCTGTGATATGTGATGAGGCTAGAGTTAAATCTGGATTCTTGACTTGTGGAAATGCAGATTTCCTGAGATTATCAAAATTTAGCCAGCTTCACAGCTGCAGAAGATAGAGTTCAGACTTTGAGTCCCAGAAATAATACTACAAAATCTTTAAAATGCTTGAATTAATTAATCCCTCCTCAAAAGATCTTCTATGGTGTATCAGTACCATTTTATAGTTCATCTGAGGTTAAGGCCTATGTTTAAAGATGATCACAATTTGAAATATCAGAGGGATGACTTTTCCTTTGTGCTAAGCACCCAAAAATCTATGTACTTTGAGATGAGTTGTGAATGTCAGCTTTAAAAACCAGACTTATTCTTCCTCAAATTAGGCAGCAAAATTAGAAATTCTTCAGTTTTAGTTCAGGTAAATTTATTTGAGACAAAAAAGATTTTGTGTTAACGAGTGTATTTAGAAAATTTGTGATGCTTGCTTCTTCATAATTTTTAAGATATTTATGTGGAAATGTAGCTAATAGGAACAAGAGGACTTTGCCGTTTGTCATAAACTCAGTGTTGTGCTCTTGTCCAGTACATAGTGGACTAATTAAGGTAAACTTTCTTTAGGAAGGCTGAGAAGGTTAGGTCACATTCCTGCACAAGCAAAGCATGAACCTGCTACCAGTCTTTTCCCTCTCACACTCTAATAATCACAGTGACTGATAACTTTTGATCTCAGTCTTCCCAGTGGTCATTTGCAATGTTCACTGGGTTTTCACATGCTTTATCTTAATTGATAAGTAATATAGTGAAGATGTATAGCTTATTATACAATATATTTTCATTTTGACAAAAAATATACTAGGGTTAAGACAGCAACTCAACCATTTTTCTTGCAAGAAAATATCAAACAAAAGAGCAGTAAATGTCGGTGCTGAACTTCCATTCACATTAGGCTTTATCTGTTGAGAATGGTATTCTTGGTTGTTGGGGTTGTGTTGTTTTGGTTTGGTTTTGTTTTTTTTAAGTAACTCTACAAGTGAATTGTTACTGTCTGTACAACTTTTCACATCTCATGCACAGTTCCTGTTCTACCGATGTTCTAACAATGAATATTGGGAACCATTGCCAAGGACAGAACTACCTGATTTGAAAAATATTTTGTTCTGGATGAATGAGCTAACTTTAAAGGAGTTATGTGCTGATTTCACCTAACATCTGAGATAGTGACACATTAAGTATAGGTAATGAAATGAGGCCAACTGGTATAAACTGGTGTGGCACAATCATTACTGAATCAGCAGTATTAGTTGGTATAAGGATTGAATACCAGATTTTCTTTCTTTCTTGGTGCTTTATGATCTACAAGGGGGAAAAACAAACAAACAAACAAAAAACCCACTAACTATTGAAGAAATACATATGAGAAGCTGGATACCATTCCTATTGTAATTTAGGATTGCTCTCAATGGATACCTTATCTGAGAAATCATTACAGCAATTAACCAGCAAATTCCTTAGGCATAGGTATAGTTAAAAGTATGTGAGTTGTCCTGTTTATTTCATATCCTTACATTTCACATGTTTCAAAATAATTTTAGGACGTGTTTTATAAATAGTATTGGTAAATAATTAGTAATGTTATTAGTAAATAACCAAATCTAAAAGTTAAAACTGAATCTCATTAATCAGTAACCCAAAGATATGGTCCACGTCTCTGTCTACTGTTAGGTGGCATTACAAACAATGTTTTTCTCATCCAAACCTAGTGGGTTTCAGTGTTACTACACCTTTCCAACTGAAGTGTGTGGCTCATTGACAGTCTGTGCTGAAATCTGTTTTCACAATATCTGCAGCACTCTTTTGTTAACTCAGCTCTTACATGCTGTGGCTAAAAGAAGATTACATTTCTGTTACATGGAAAAAATATTGTACCATTCCCTCCTAGTAACCTGCTGCCCAAAACCTTCTTTTTGAAAATTTGTTTTACTGGAGATTAGGCCTAGAAAATGTATTGAAAGAGCAACTGTCTGCCTGGCAATGAGCACAGTGGATGTGCGTAGGTAGTAAATGAGTTGCAGGCAAAGAATTTCTCTTGATCATTCAGATACTTAAATTGTATTAAAAAGTCATTCTACCTATAATTTGCCACTCAAATTAAGACAAAATATGCACTCTGTTAGCTGGTATAGCCTCATTTGCTTCTCTACTATCACACCTTTTCAGCTTGTATCAATTCTTCTCGTGAGATACATGAGATGCCACAAAGAGCTATAGTAGCAAAAAAGTAAAGGAGTCAGATGGCACACCCTTATTTTTAAATGGGTGCAGTTTGCCTTGCCTTGGTATGATACAAGCTGTTTCCAAGTGGGCTGAATTTTGAGGGTGGCTGTACTTGGTCATGTTTTCAAAGATGTAAAGCAAACTAAAGAAATCATCGGCAATGTTTTGAAAATTATTTTTTAATCAACTTTGACATACTAGAGAAAAAAAAATGTGAATTTTAGGCTGGTATGTGAAATATTTACCTGTAAATTACTTATAAATGATGCTCGGTAAACTAAGTATATACAAATTCCTCTTACAACCAAAGTTATACTCTCAGAAGCTTTGCTGCATGATAGACAAACAAACATACAAGCAATATTATAAAGATACAAACAGCTCTTGAGCTTCCTAGTAGGCCTTGTACATCCATCTGGATATTTTGACTTACTTCAAGAGGTTCAATGATACTGTTTCAGGTAATACATATGTAACTGTTTTAGTAACAAGTATCCCAGATATACGATGACTAGGTTGAATGTGCAAATGTTTGGATGTCATGTTTTGAGACCTTAGTTGATTGTGCATGCTTCTTTGTGCTTAAAATATTGTCTCCTGCATATTAGTGTGTTAGGGTCTTGTTTTGCAGCTGCCACAGAAAGCATCATGTGTTCTAATAATAATGTGGAGCTCTCACTCATGTGTTAGCTTAACTGAAATCTGAATAACATACTCACAAAGTAGCACCTATTTTCTTTCTAATGCATGCCTAATATTTGTCAAGTTAATAATCACAGATAATCAGATAATTTAATTACTCTTATTTCTGCAAGTGCCAAACAGTAGTATGCAAACTAAGCAAGTATATTGTAATGATGTATTTAAAATGCAATTTGGTACTGAATTTATTTACATAAGCAGTGTTTGATAATATTGAGACACAGTAAGAGATTTAGATGTATTTTTTTAATTTTATGTAAACAAGTTTGAGTGGATTAGCATGGACTGGACTGTACTACATACAGTACAGCCAGAAAGATCTGCATTATTCACCTACTTGGATTTTAGTCCTTAAATATTTGTTTTTACATCTTAAAAATTACATGGCCTCCATGGAAGTTGTTGGAATCTGATTGAAAAAACAAAACAAACCTCTCTAGCTGTGCTGCTTGCTTTCTTTTAATGGACAAGTTGTTTTAATTCTTTTAAATTTGGTCTAGTGATGTACAAATCAATTTTTTAAAACTTTTAAAACTTCTTAAAACAGTTCTTCCCTTTTTAAAGTATAAACTTTATGTGGATTTCTTTGCTTTCTCATTATGATTGTGGATCATTTTAGTCATCAAACTTGTATATAACTAATGCAACAGCAGTATTTGAGTCATACACACACTAGAATAATTAACTAAACCTCACAGATATTATCTAGAAACAGCAAACCTATCAAGCCCTATTTTGCATTTCCAAAATAGAGGCACAAATAGGACAGGAGTGTGGTAAAATACCAGTCAAGTTGTCCAAACGACTTTGTACCCTGAGACTGGTGGCTTTCTGCCCAAGTGAATGATCTCTGAAAAAACATGTGTCTAATTTGTAAGATTTTTGTGTTGTAATTTAATATGCATACGAGTTGTAAATATACACAGAAGACAGATGTATATGTATGTGTGTGCATGTGTACACATATGAAGAAATATATAGTGGGTATGTCAAATGTTGTGATAAAAATTTAGCAGAACTGAGAACAAAGTTCAAGACTCTTAAGTCTCTGCCTAGAGGCACTTGCTTTCATTCTCCCCAGCTCCATAATTTCCTCCATTCAAATAAATTTTATTTACCTGGAGCATGTACCCTGCCTCCATTTACTGTAACTGCTATTCATTTCAGTTTTACTTAAGTATTGTTTTGCTCTAGTGCCAACCTATGCACAGAGAAGATTCATCTAATTGGTGTAATACTTGGCAATTGGTGTCAGGGCTATTCTGCAGTTCTGGGGCTTCAAGCTCCCACAACCAGAAGTGGTTCTAGCTGAGTGATTTTGAAGTTTGTTAATAACAATTTGAATCTTTTGAAAGCTTACTTTCCTTAGTGAGACTATTTATTTATTCTCTGAATGTTTTAGGACACTCTAAGTGTTGTGATTGAAAAATAAAGTATGAGCAGAAAAATGAATCTTGCTTGCCTTAGTTTCGTTGGTTTGGAATTGTTCATAAAAAAAGACAAGGTCTTCAACATTATGCAGTGTATGAGAATTAGAAAGTAGACATAGGGGTTTCTATCTATTCTTTTTTCCATAATCTCAACACAACTTCTTACTATGTAGTGTGTCAAATTATATTTAGCCCTGAAATACAGATTTTTATAAAAATTCTTATAGTTTTGTAGTTGAGTTTCTATCAGCTTCAGCACAGAAAGTTAAAAGAGTGACATGGAGTACTCCTGAGATTATTCCTGTGACAGACTTTTGTTTCCTAATGTAAACATCATTTAGTTCATAATCACTTTTCTGGTACCTGCCAACTCTTGACATTCAGTCTTACCATTTGTCTAGTGTTTTATTCCCCAGAAATCTTCCTCTCAGCTGACAGGGTTTTCTAAAGTACGGGGTTGCATTATTCAGTGTGATTATCTATGATTTTAAATATTCTCTATTTATGTTTTAAAAGCTTTTTCATATTTATGTCAATTTACCGAAAGGCTGGGATATACTGCAGCTATGTCCTTCAGCCTCCTTTTCTGAGCAAAGTTAGAGATAATCAGTAGGAATTAATAATTTTATGGATGTAAAAAGCGTTGAATTATCAGCTGATAGAACAACTGCATTTTGTGCATGTCTACCCAAATTATAGGCAGTACATAATTTTAAAATTACAAAATCATTCATCAAGAGTTGTTCTAGAGTTATTAGTTACTCTGAATCCATGTTAGTGTTTGTTAAACAGAGGTTTACGGATTTGTATTTTTTTATTTGCTTGTTTGGTTTTTAGCATTGAAATGAATGCAGATGTAAACTGTTAATTAAAATTGTTACTTGCTCATACCTGTATGATATTAGAATGCTATAGTATCAATTAATTATTTTTGATTGTCTAAAAAAATAACAGTTTAGAGCAGCATCTATAAACTGGAAATAAAATTTTGTAAGCTATGTTGTTCATTTTAATGATGGTCATCAATACTTTAAAAACTGTATGATGAGGACCTACACAGGTAGTCAGGGACATTGAACAGAGATTCAGCCTATATAAATTAAATTTTAAAGCTGTTAGTTAAAACTGAATCTAAACCATTATACAGAGGGACTGCAGTCTAAGATATTATATAATTTAAATGGGGTTTTTTTGAGACCTAAATGTATCTTTCCTGTGGTGTTTCATTTGAAAACTGGTTTTCATTTTGTATACTTCAATGGAAGATATTAAGTTACTTTTGCAAGACTTTGTGAATGACTTGAAGAATTATTTTCATCACTGAATTACAAACTTTATCTATGAAGTTTTCAATCGTTCTCAGGGGAAAAAAAAATAATCTATGAACATCTATAGGGAAGAATATTCCTACTTTGGCAAAAGAAAAAGTCCATAATACACAAGATGGCACTGTTTCACTTGTGAAAATATCTTTTTTTCACATATAACTGTGAAAAATGTGACATGAGAGTGCAGAAAGTTTTACATTTTTGTATAATTGCAAATGATACCTGCACAGTTGAGTAATTTGGTTTATTATAGACAAACCAAAGCATAACTGTGTCAATGCAAGAACACATAACCAAGGCAAGTGAAAATGCCTTTGAAGTCACTGTGGACAAAATTGAAAGGATCGGGAACTGGAAACTAGATCTGAGCTAAAATTCTGTGTGACTTACTCTTTTGCTTCTAAGAATTCTGGAAAATTCAGCTTTCAGATGGTATTTTTTCCCTGAAACTTCTCAGAGGTCCTCTGACACACATAATAAACATACTATCTAGGTTTCTACACTTCACTTTTAAGGCTAGCTTGTTAAGAGCAAAAGGTTTGTGCTGAAATGCATGGGAATTTCCTGTCTTAGAGAAGGTTTAATTTTTTAATTAAGTCTTTAAGTCTAATGTAGGTTTTAACTTCTCCTTGAAAAAAATTTCATTGTAAAAAGTACACAGAATATTTTCAAATATTTTTCTCCTACTGTAGACATTTCTGATCTTAGGCAATATTCATATGTTGAGCATTTGTGAAAACCCAGTTACATCTATTATTGTGTCGAACGATGATATATGAAGATAATTTAAATATTTCTTAATATTTCACCAGGATTTGTTAAATAAATTGATAGTTTATGTACTATATTCTTCTTCTCAGTGGCTGAGTAAAAAATCTGCAAGCCATCAACCAGATTAGATGCAGTCATTGCAATAACATTTCATCATTTTCAGGTTCAGAAGTTTGAACTTAAGTTCTTAAGTACCAATAATTTGGTAGTCCTTGATCTGCTCTTTGAGATGATAAACTTCCTCAGATGTTTTGACATAGAAATATATCAACTCTTGCATCCCTATTTTAAAATTCCAAAGTTTAAAACCATATATATTTTCAAAACTATTTTATAAGAAACCATATTAAGAGGAAGGACAATATAAAAGGAAGGTTTGTAGTTCCATTTGTTGTTTATGGTAATAGAATAGTAACTGTTACTTCTAGCTTAAGGATGAAATTTTTTGTTCTTGAGAAAGTGTCAGAATTCAGTCCCTCTAATTTTAGATAAATTTTGTCAAGGCGGATGTGTCACAGATAGATTTTTTTTACATGGCTTGGATCTAGAAGCAGTTTAAATTTCAAGGTAGATCACAAGTTTAATATGTGATTTCTGATAACCGTTAATCAACAGCTGACCGATAGAGAGATTTAAAGCAATTCAATGGGATTCGTTGTAATCAAACCAGTGGCTTGATTACAGGTTCAAGAATGGCAGTGGTCACACTACATTTACAAAGAGATAAAGCAGATCACATACACGCAGACAAGTACACAGATGTATGAGTAAAAATACATACATACAGATCTATAAAACATACACATACATGTGCATTAATCCATGGATACTTTAAAATATGCGGAGCTATACCTATGGCCAAATTTTCCTTCTTGACATTAGTGAATTAGTCACTTTTAATGCATCAGTGTTCTCAACAGGTGATTGTTGAGTATCGAGAAATCTATCTTCACTCATGGCTTCATAGCATTACTTCATCACAAGGCGACTCTGACAGGCATCCCTGTCAGAGGAAGATGCTGGTCACAGCTTGCTGTGATCCAGAAGAGCTCAACAGGTCTCACTTGGGATCGCAGTTTATAGGGTCGCAATATCATTGACTTTAGTCAGTGAATTTCCACTCTGGCCACACTTACTACGAATAACTTCTGGTGCTTTCCACCATTTATCTATGTCCAGAACTTTTCAGATCATAAAGTTCTGATACCATCTTGTTCAGGCTACAATCCAGGTAGCAGGTGTGTCACGTTACCAGGAGTGACTGATTGCTGCTACCTTTCTCAGGCAGAAGGGGGAGTTTCAAGAGCCTTATAGCTTTAGTGCTTCAACTCACTACACTTGCATAATGGGAATTATTTTCCCTGACACACCTGGCTTGTCTGGGTATTGAGGCAGCCCAGGCAGGGGTTGCAACCAACACAAGATGTCAACTTACTTTTCACAGATTTTAGTTCTATTTAAAGACATTCAGAAGTCAGTCAACGAAGTCAACGTTTTTGACTGCTTAAGATTGTATAAGGCTTAAATAAGTTTCCTCTGAAATTTACAAGGTTGAAATATGTTCACTCTGAAATTTCACTTGTTAATCATTTGCAAAATAAGGGTGGGAGTGTGTTTGAAGCAGATCTGTCTTTAACAACTGTCAGTCTTTGTTTTGCATCACTGAGCAATTTCAATGTTATTTCCTCTTGGAGAAAAATAAACTGGAAGATGTGCTCTGAAAGCATAGGTCCTTGTGTTTTCCAGCTGGTATGTGGTACTTCATTCACAGGACCAGATTAGAAATAGATCCCATGAAATGTATATATTGTGGTTATAAGGACCATAGTGCTTATAGTTCACTCTCTGATCTGCTTCTATTCCACTTTCTAATGTAGCCAGTATCTGTATCTATTCCTATTATACTCTCCAAGCAGGAAGGCTTAGAACTTAATTAAGAATCTAGCATGCAGTCTGTAAATTAAGTTGTATAACTATGGAAAGCTGACTGTTTATTTCCCTCTGATAACATTTGTGAATTTTCATTGGCCTGAACATTCACATTTTTTCCCTGCCATAACCATGCTTTTGCTATAGAAAATGGTTTTGATTTACAGACCTCTAAGTGCTTCATAATCCCAATGTATGTGTAATTTGAGACAGTTTTCTTCCCATTTCCTGGATATAGGAGTTTAATTATGAAAACATTGTGCTTTGACCAACAAGCCAATGACTGAGTTTGGTAAAAGAAGCACTCATGGTAACTATATTTTGTAGGCCTTGACCATGTACTAATGATAGGGGACATTCTGCAAGTGCATTGTAAGGTAATGCTAGTGACCAAGCTTTCTGGGGTTTGGTTGTATTTATTGGTTGTATTGGTTATTTATTTGGTTGTTATTTATCCATTTAATATGAATATCTAAAATGCTTGTGTTGTTCTTCACATTGACCTCTTTGCAATGATGAATTTTATTTTGATACTACTGCTTGATAACAAGAACAGTTGAGATCCTTAACTAGAGATGTGTATGGCTATGCTACAGTACATGACCCTCTTTGAGGTCATCACTCAGTGAAGGGTTTTGTCAAGAACAGCAACAACCAACTCCAGTTAGTCTTCTGCATTAAATAAAGTGGTAAACAATCTTCAACCACTTCTATGTAGACACATTGTTGAGATCCTAATTTCAAGTAAAAAGATTACAATTTTTGTTCATTTTATCTTGTTTATAAATATTGTTTGTATTCTGCTAGCATCAAAGCATAATTTTGAAACTAGTAAGTTTATACTGTAAGGGATAAACTTTCAGTTGCTAGGAAATAATAATTTCTTTTAAATTTTCTACTTTGAGTTTCTGCTGTTGCTACCACACAATGAAAATTTCAAGGAGTTTCTGGGTGTGGTTTTTTGGCTTTTTGTTTGTTTGGGTTTTTTTTAATTGATTGGTTTGGTGTTTTCCCCTTTTAGTTTCTCAGTAACTGTTGTGGACACTAGGACTAGAATGGTCACTGGAAAATAAACACTCTAATTGTGCTGTTATGTTCCATCAAGTTTCGATTGAACATATTTTAAAGAATCAAAACTCTGAAAGGTTTCTGTATTCACAGTATCATTTTTCTGAGGAATGCAAATAATGCTTGATAAATGTTTATAATTTTAAACATTTTTCCTAAAACACCTTAGTTTTTTTTTTTCCTGAATTTATTCAAGAGTTTGCATTTAAAAAAATTGAATTTACATTTACTTTTGATCTTGCTTCAAAGTGCATTATCAAGTAACAGAAGGCAATTCTTCAATAAATGAAATAATCTTGAAAGGATACCTCTAGTAGAGCCAGTGTATTAGCACTTGCTGTATTGAACGTTGAAGGAAAGGGTCACTAAGAGAACTTTTCCACTTTCTTTTTCTTCCTCCTAATCATACAGACAGTTCTTGCACTTCCTTAATTTCTTTCTTCCAACTGAATACTACCAAGACCAAAGTAGAAGAGTGAAAGGGACTGATGTTTCTCTTCATTAGTGCAGGATTCCTGACATTCCTGCTATTTCAGAACTACAAGATTCAGTTCCCTATGATGGCTTCACACAGAATCATGGTCTGGGGTTTTAAGAAACATGCATGAAACTATCACATGACCTGTGAAAGGCTATTCTGTTTATTCAGGCACTTTAGACTCTCTCCATTTCTCTCACTTTTGATTGAGATTCCAAGAGAATTATTACTGAAATTCTGATTGAAGGTGGATAAAGCTACCAGAGTTTGATAGCATGCTAGTGGATTTCACTTGATTTGAGTTTTGCAGCTAGCAGGGTGGTGTTATTTCTCTAGTCCTCTAGAACACTCTTTGTATCTACAAGGGCAATAAATAGGAACTAGGTATCTACTTGTTGTTTATGCTTTCACAGGTGCCCCTTACCAAAATATGATTCAAATGACTGACCAGGATGTTTTTTAGTGCTGATTTAATCCTGCAAAATTTTACAATCTCTGGCATGCTAGGCTCGTCTGTTTATGAAGAAAGCCCTAAGGTATTTAGAACGTCTATGAAAATGTAAGTAGATCATAAAACATATTTTTATAGGGTCTTATATCTTTCATTAGTGGGTAGAGATGGGTAAGATGCTTCACTTCTGTCCTCCCCAAAAACGTAAGCATCACAGTGCATACACCTCTTGTATAGTGTATCTTTTTGCCTACTTAGCCCATGTTCCTCTCCTGAAGATACGAAAGTTTTACTTTTACTATGAGGTTTTGTTTGTTCATAGTGACTGCTAAAGGCTCTTCACTTGGGTCTGGACTGCACAAGAAATTGTTTTGGGAAGTTGGAGGTGGTGTCTTCAAAAGATTGGTCCCAGCCCTCTTCCTTCCACAAAAGTGCCTGGAGAACCACACAGGGGTCTTGGAAGTATTTGTATGGAGTACAGTGATATCAAATCTGAACTCTTCTATTCATGTTTCACCTTCTCCTTCAATTTCTGGTAAATTGTATTAATTTAATGGTTTTTGTTAAATTAGTTTCATTCTTTAAGAAAGGACTGCATTTTCTTTATTAGCCTTGGCTGTAAGGTGATATTAAACACCTGTAATACGTGAAAGTAGGACATAAAGAGTTTTCAAGTTTGGTAAATCTTACTACCATTTTCTTTCTTTCACTGAAGCTCTATTAATCATCATAAAAGTAGTTTAGATGCCAGAATATAGATGTTCTTAAGCTATCTATGAACATTCATATAAAAAAAAGTGATGATATAATTCTTTGTAACATCTATGCAGTTTGCATGAAAATCTTTTAATGCACATTCACACAAAGTCACCAATAACTTACAATAGTTTTTAATATTGGATTTATGTGAAAATAACTGAAAGTCTCTTTCACAGTTTCAAAGGGCTTAAATATGATATTTTATTGTCATGTACTTCATCAATATTTTATGTAAAGTGAGGATGAGAAGCACATTTTAAAAAATCAAAGACTTCAAAAATACTGTATAGCTTCCTTTCTTTTTCTGAAAGGATATTTTTTACACAAAAAGGTGAATAAGGAGCTCAAAATAAAGAAAAATCACGTTGATACTATGATGCACAGTAAGAATTATATTAGCAAAAGTAAAATACCTTGTGAGGCAGTTGCCAAACTGACCATCTGTAGCTGAAAGGCTGGCTAGCTCTATGTTGCTCCAACATGGGGAATGGGGCTGGTCCACAAAGACAGGAAATTTGGAGTGACCCCTACTCAGGCCAGGCAGGGCCATCACCAGTGGGGCACCATCCCACAACACCTGAGATGGCTGAGCAGAGCAGGATTGGTAGCAAGTCTCACTGACAGTCAAGGAGTCAGGGATCCAGCAAAAGGCAAGGTAACAAGTCAGCTCTGAGGTTAGTTTGGGAAATCCCAATGACAGTGCAGGTACAGCCAGGAGCAGGACTGGGAACAGGTGTAATTCCAGCATACCTCAGGTTGGGTCGGGGTGCCCCCAGATACATGTGCATGGGTGCACGGGTGGCATCCCTTGTGAGGCTGGTTGGGGCAAGTAAGCCTTATTGGTGCTTGCCGGGCTCTCACAAGAGGCATCTGCCCCCATTGCAATACAAAGTTTTGGTCCTCTGATGGAGACTGGAGTTTCACTGAGATCACCATGGCAAGTGGATGATGGGGAATTGTAAGCCAATCACACAGATCAGGGTGGTATATTCAGCTGTAGATTTACAGCTGTAATTTAATCACTAAAAGTGAACTGACATAGCAATGTGGATCATCAGATGGCAGTGAAGGCACAGGTTACCACTGACATCGAACTGTTTTATGTTCGAGCATGTAGGACGCTGCTTTCTGACATTATCAATATAATTTCAGGAAAGAAAGGCTATCATTGCAGGACATTCCATTTCAGCAATCTTTTAGAAATCAGATTTGTGATGTGGACAGAACTGGAAGAAAACAGTTAGTAAAATACACCTCAGTCACCTCAGATAGTATTGTATTCGTGCTTATTACATTGTGTATGTTATTTTTTTTGCTTAAGATAGATGGGGTGTTCATATCCCCCAGGATCATATTCTAATCCTGTTACATCAATACAAGTTTAAAGACGTGGCATTGACAAAAGTTTTTCTGATCTCAGCTAGGTTGGCTAAACTTATTCGATAGTCAGAATCACTACATTGATGGGAGTTGAATAGTTTGTCTTTAGACTTTAGAGTTCAACAAGAACAGACTTGTCTGGTGCATCAGAAGTCAATGCTCTTACTTTTATTGAAATATTCAGCAAAATGTTACGAAGTTTTGAAAATATTTATTTTTATGCCAATTAACTGTGTCAGATTACTAACATGCATTTTATTAATGGTTTAGAAAGAACCAGAAGTCTGAAGTGGTTTGAAGAAATTTTGTGGGTAATTTATTGATAAAAAGCCCTTCTTAATGTTGATGCTTGGAGTTTAATCTTTTTGGACGTTTGTGAGCATAATTACTGAACACAGTGAGCGTGGTGAAAACGAATTTCTGGTTTCTGGAATTTCTTTGAACGTATGGGATGGTAATTTAGAATCTTTTGGTCATTCTTTTTTAAATTTTATTGAAAAACGGTTCAATTGAAACAGCACATCTGCTGTTTAGGCAGTCATGTTGAGGAATTTGCTGGTAAAACTTTTTTTCCTGCAGACTTATGGAGGTGCAAGATAGATATAGAATCATTCAGCAAGTCCAACCGTTAACCTAACACTGCCAAGTCCACCAATAAACCATGTCTCTAAGCACCACATCTACATGTCTTTAAAATACCCCCACGGATGGTGACAACCACTTCCCTGAGCAGCCTGTTCCGATGCCCGACAACCTTTTCAGTGAAGAGTTTTTTTTCCTAATATCCAATCTAAACGTCCTCTGGCACAATTTGAAGCCATTTCCTCTCTTCCTGTCTCTTGCTACTTGGGAAAAGAGACCAACACTCTCCTCACTACAACCTCCTTTCAGGTAGTTGTAGAGAGCAATAAGGTTTCCCCTCAGCCTCCTTTTTTTCTTCAGGCTAAACAACCCCAGATCCATCAGCTGCTCCTCATAAGACTGTGTTGCAGTCTCTTCACCAGCTTTATTCATAGAATCACAAAATCATAGAATCATAGAATACCAGGTTGGAAGGGGCCACAAGGATCACCTAGTCCAACCTTTCTTGGCAAAAGCACAGTCTAGAAAAGATGGTTGGGCACCCTGTCCAGCTAAATCATAAAATGTCCAATGTTGGGGAAACCACCACTTCCCTGGGGAGATTATTCCGATGGTTGATTGTTCTCATTGTGAAAAATTTCCCTTTTGTGTCCAATTGGAATCTCCCCAGGAGTAACTTGTACCAAGTATCCCTCATCTTTTCCACATGATTCCTTGTAAAAAGGGAGTCTCCATCTTCTTTGTAGCTGCCCTTTAAATACTGGAACATAGTGATGAGGTCTAGCCTGTCCACATCTTTTTTGTGTAGCAGGAACCAAAACTAAACAGTGTTCCAGGTGTGACCTGACAAGCACTGGGCTCTTCTTTGGATGCACTTCACCACCTCAGCATCCTTCTTGTAGTGAGGGGCCCAAAAAAGAAGACAGAATTTGAGGTGCAGCCTCACCAGTGTCGAGTACAAGGGGATGATTACTTCTCTAGTTCTGCTGGCTACACTATTTCTGATACAAGCCAGGGTGCTGTTGGCCTTCTTAGCCTCCTGGGCACACTGCTGCCCCATATTCAGCTGGCTGTTGGCCAACACCCCTGGGTCCTTTCCCACCAGGCAGGTTTACAACAATTCTTTCCCAAGCCTGCAACATTGCACAGGATTGTTGTGACCCAAGTGCAGATCCCAGCCACCCAGTCAGTTTTTTACGCAGTGAAGCATATGGCAATCTGAGCTGTGAACAGCCAGTTTCTCCAGGAAAATTCTGTGGGAAACAGTGTCAAAGGCTTTATTAAATTCTAGGTAAACAACATCCACAGCCTTTCCATCATCCAGT
Source organism: Pampusana beccarii (assembly GCA_013399365.1). Lineage (NCBI taxonomy): Eukaryota > Metazoa > Chordata > Aves > Columbiformes > Columbidae > Pampusana > Pampusana beccarii. The sequence continues at coordinate 363,840 of VWYH01006493.1, forward strand.
AAGTGGGTCACCTTGTCATAGAAAGAGATCAGGTTAGTCAAGCAGGACCTGCGTTTCATAAACCGATGATGACTGGGCTTGATCACCTGGTTGTCACATACATGCTGCATGATGGCACCTAGGATGATCTGCTCCATAACCTTGCCTGGCACCGAGGTCAGACTGACAAGCCTGTAGTTCCCTTCTTGTAGATGGGTGTCACATGTGCTAACTTCCAGTCAGCTGGGACCTCCTTGGTTAGCTAGGACTGATAATAAATTACAGAAAGTGAGCACTTCTACCAGCTCCCTCAGTACTCTTGGGTGGATCCCATGTGGCCCCATACACTTGTGTGTGTTTAAGTGGTGTAGAAGAATTCAAACATTTCTGTTTGAATTACAGGGGCTTCATTATGCTCCCTGTCTTCCAGATCAGGGGGTCGAGTACCCAGAAAACTGGTCTTACTATTAAATACTGAAGCAAAGAAGGCATTAAGTACCTCAACCTTTTCATCATCTTTTGCCACTATGTTTCCCCCTGCATCCAGTAAAGGACAGAGATTCTCCTTAGCCCTCCTTTTGTTGATAATGCATTTGTAGTAACATTTTTGTTGACCTTTACAGCAGTAGCCAGATTCAGTTCTGGCCGGTCTTTCACCCTCCTCATTTGCTCACTGTATAACTTCACAACATCCCTGTAGTCCTCCTGAGTTGTCTCACCCTTCTTCCAGAAATCATAAACTTTCATTTTTTTCCTGAGTTCCAGCCAAAACTCTCTGTTTAGCCAGGCCAGTCTTCCCCACTGGCTTATCTTTCAGCATACGGGGACAGCCTGCAACTGTGCCTTTAGGATTTTGTTCTTGGAGAATGTCCAGCCTTCTCGACTCATTTGCCCTTCAAGACTGCCTCCCAAGGGACCCTGCCAACTAGTCTCCTAAACAGGTCAAAGTCTGCTATCCAGAAGTCCAAGGCAGCAGTTGTGTTGAAGTTCTGCGTCTTCTGCAAGAACTGAAAACTCAATCATTTTGTGATCCCTGTGCTCAGATGACCAACCACCACATCATCCACAAGTGCTTCTCAGTTCACAAGTAACAGGTCCAGTGGGGCAACTTCCCTAGTTGACTCGCTGACCAGCTGTGTCAGGAAATTGTCTTATACACACTCCAGGAACTTCCTAGACTGTTTTCTTTCTGCTGTGTTGTGTTTCTAGCAGACATCTGGTAAGTTGAAGTCCTCCAGGAAAACAAGGGCTAGGGATCATGAGACTTCTCCCAACTGCTCATAGAATATTTTGTCTATTTTTTCATCCTGGTTAGGTGGTCTGTAACAGACTCCCACTATTATATCTATCTCAATGAGTATCTATATCTCCCTCTGATTCTTACCCGTAAACACTTGGCCCTATCATCATCATCTTAAGCTCTAGACAATCGAAACACTCCCTAACATACAAGGCTACCCCACCACCTCTACTTCCTTGCCTATGTCTTCTGAAGAGTCTATAGCCATACACTGCAGCACTCCAGTTGTGCAAGTTGTGCCACCATGTTTCCATGATGGCAACTTTATCATAGTTTTCCTGCTGCACAATGGCTTCCAGATCCTTCTGTTTATTGCTCATGCTGAGTGCATTGGTGTAAATACACTTCAGTTGGGCTATTGATTTTGTCACCTTTTGGGGGAGAGAAGCCCTAATTCCTACATGACTATTCTCAGGTACCTCTGTGGTTTCTAACACCTCAATAACCCCTTCATCTATGTTGCAGCATGGATTTCCATCCACTACCTCCACTGAGGTATGAATGCCTCCATTTCTACCATGCAGTTATTGACGTTTGTGTTGTCTTGGAACATACAGCAATAGAGACAGATTTTTCTATGTAGGTTAACATTACATAGAAGAATATGGCCTGCCTCAATGATATTTTCTAGACTTTATCTTTGGGCTTCATGGTTTCCCAGCATATTTTCTTGAGAACCACAATTCACTGCAGAACAGTGACAGGGGAGAAAAATATATGTACAAAAAGAAGGTTCAGCTGTTCCACTATTATTTATGGTGATGACTTCCATCTCGTGAGTACTATTTATGACAGTTTGATTGTCATTGTTTCTATGGTTTCATAGAAATTTACATGTTGCAACTCATGCAAGAAGCGTACTCTATAAAACAGTGCCAATGATTAGCTACAGAAATAATCCTTAACCTATGGCGGAGTGCTTGAGGTATGCAGATTTGGAGATAGATAGTGTCTATAAATATGTCTGGGGAAGAAAGAGTGGGGAAAATCTGACTTTCTGTGGGAATATTTGATAGATACTTCAGAAAACATAGAGACTACATTCCTGCTCTTCTATAGGTAATTCCATCAGGGCTAAATTCATATTGCTTAGATAAGTGGTTCTAATAGTTATGAAATTCCATTAAAGATTTCATTATTGCCAAAGGAGTCAATTATAGCAAGAAAACATGATTTAGCATACTAAGGTAGTACTGAACATTAATCATGTTTCAGGATTTTTACTTCTATAATATACTGTAAATTGAAAATTATATAGAAAATTCATGTGTAATACTCCTTTTAAGAAACAAAAATTTAGATGCGTTTTCTTGTGCTAGGTATTTTAGGCATTAAGACTTATAAGAGAAACATGATTACTCAAAGGATAGTAACTCTTTCATCTTTTCTTGTCCTTTTTGTTGGAATAGAATGTAATTTATTGGTGTGACCTCTGCACTACAGACGCCTGTTTCAGTTGCTGTGTTCAGGTCCTGAAGTTGTTGAGAATTCCATAGACAAGCTAACTGGAAAAAATATATTAGAGTCCTTCTAAGTAGATTTCAGAGGACTTTTTTGTAATGCTTAATCTTTTAATATTCTGTTTACCTTTAGTAAACAACTGGCCTTTAAAAAAAATTTTAAAAGATAAGTCATTCTAACTGAGAACAATAATTAACTTGTCTTAGAAAAGCAGTGTCAACATTTCTGAGTATTTCTGGAAGACTGAGAGAAGTATCCTCTGGGAAGAATGCTTGACACTTCTGTGTTTATAGATGGAAGGAATTTGGAATAATGTGTTTGGATCAGGACTGGAAATTGAACGTTATCTTTGAATGCTTGTTGAAATGCTCTTAGAACAAAATTTAGAAGTAGAAAATACTTCATTTTTAGCAACTAGGTTTACCTAACTGTTCAGCTGGGATTTTTACCAAATCAGTTTCTTCTAAGACAGCTTCGACTTAGTATTGGATAGATATCTGTCATTTAAAACTAAACCCCTCTGGAATATAACAGTATATCCAGTCCCAACAATCAAATGTAACACTTTTTCCAATAAAAAGTCCCACAAGCATAAATAGGTGGATCTGTTTTGTAAACTTATAAATATACTCCAGCACATTGTGGTCTAATAGAAAACCACTAGTGAATGAGTAGTACTGTACAAGAATGTATATTAACTTTGTAAAATGAGTACATTATGTATGTCTGAACACAGTAATGGTGTTCTAGATTTGTATTTTAGAATGTGGTGTCATATCGTACAGACATGGAAGAGAATATCAGTCCTGGCCATGGAACTGCAGTGTAAAACAGTCCATAATTAATCAGTCTGTAGCATTGCCTTATCGATGAATAAATATAGGAAATTATTTAAATAAATGCAACTAAGAACACATAATGCAGTTGTGCTGGCCTCTTTGCAATAAAAAGTTTTAATTTTATTTGTGACTTACAATAAATGTAATGACTTTTATTTTTTCTCTGTTTCTGCACATGTCAAAACATTCAAGCATTATGGCAAAATTAACAACTAAAGAGTGGCAAGCACTGCAGGGCAGGATGAGAAAGCAAGATGTGCTGTGCTGTGTCAGACCAGTGCTCCCTTGTCGCAAATGCTTTGCCTGCTGAGGATGGACTTGTGACCAGCCAAAAGTGCCAAAGAACTCTCCTGTGCCACTGGTCTCCCAGAGACAGTAGGAAAAGGTTTTTAGGAGGTAAGAGGGGAATGTAAGTGTCCATTTCCTGAAGGGCAGTCCCCTCCTACCATCAACATTTATTGGCTTGACCTGCCAGTTCTGTTGGACATGTTCTCTTTTGAGCTTGCTGATAAGACTTGCTACCAGGGCCTCCCACGGCTTCAAATTTCAGCCGTTCTGTGTCAGCTGTGCAGAGCGATACATTCTTCCTTTTGTTCAAAGCCATCTCTGACCATTTTGTCAGGCACCACCTCTTTTTGGTTTCTTTAGATGGATTGAGTAACAGTCATGCATTCAACTTACCCACTGTATTCATGAGTTGGTAAACCGTGGTAGTGCCTCTCTTGAGTACGTACAAACTGAAGAGTCCCAGCCTGTTTGTTATCTCCTCACAAGGCAGCTGCTTCATTTTACTTTCCGTGGGTTTCTCTTTGTATGTCATATCAACAAATTCATAGGGAAAATGAAGTATTGATATGTATAGCTTTGTATAAAACAACTTAGTATAAGACCTTCAAGCTAGGTATACTTGTGCCTCAAGACTCAGAACATTTAACATTTACTTAGCCTGAAGTAATGAAACAGTAATATAGATAATGTTATGTTCTTGCTACTGTGGTGATTTGTAAAACTAAAATTAAATTACTAATACAAAGATGCAGCAGCCTAGTGATGAACAACGGAAGAAAAACATGATAAAATGTGGCAAAATGAAGTAGGGAGAGTACAGGAATTAACACGAGGAAGTTCTTAAAACTTGCTCTTTATGTGTATCTTGGTACTTGACCATTCTCTGGTGTACTTCAACAGTACAACTGAGAATAAAATGTGGGCTGGTGTTGAAAAAGAATGATTTACTATTCTCCTTCCCTCATACTTATTCTTGCATTGCTTTCCCCATTGCTGGTATTAGTATTCCTGAGGCACCACATAAGAACAGTTTAAAAAGCTGAACTGAATTACACCTTATCACCCCCCATTTTTTTTTTCTCTGAATTATTTTCACAAACTAGGTCACCATGGTTCATAGAGGGTCTGTTAGATGCTGTGCAAGAACAGAGAGAACTGGGCAGCAGGAATTGCCCAACAGCAGCAGAAACAGCCCAAAGATAAGAGTTTCCTTGCCAGAAAAATATTCCTGTATGTGTATTATGGAATCCCAGGAAAGGACTTTTCTAAATCTTGAGCATCTACGTTAAGTTGCCAAATGACAGCTTAGGGTGATAATCAGTATGTTTTGTCTCAATTACAAAATTCCTGTTTTGTATTTCATGGCCATATTTTCTTACATTGAGGCAGGCATTTATTTTTCTGAGCTGAAAGTGGATAAACTGTGGGGCTGCCTTAGAGCTCTAAGCAATTGAAATGGCTCAACTCCTATTTGAAGTTCAGATTTCACTAGGCACAGCTTCACCATTCTGGTATCTCTGAAGAGCATTCCGTAGGTTTAATATGTAGAAATTCAAAAGTGCTTAATCTTGCAGTTGTGACACTGTGTCCAGAATTCAGAATGCTGCTGTTTGTTGAATCAATGTCTTTTCAAATTCATCCCAGTATTATTGCTTTACTTGATATAGGAAACTATTTGTGTATCTCAAAGAGTAAACACTGATTTATTTATTATTTTTGATCTATCCAGCTTTTAAACATCAAAAATGTTTTCATTTGGTTAAATAAACACACCAGGGAGATAAATGTAAAGGAAAATAATTTGTGTAATATCTTCATAAGCCTCTACGGAATTAATATTACATAGAAGATACTGTTCTACACTTTAAAAATAGATATTTTGCAAAATACACTGTGATTTTGACGTACATAATTGTCTGAATTTTGTTGGTTCTTGTACTTCTTTCTGACTCTTTTAATATAAACAGTGACTGATGGTAAAATTCACATCAATTTCTTTAAATATGATTAAATGAGCTATGCCCATTCATGGAATGGAGATTCAGTTGCTCTGTATTTTTTTAATTTAACGTGACGACTTACTTGTGTTTATTTATTATGATTTTTCAGGTCATCAGTGTACATCTGATGATAATGCCACATGAACTTTAGGGGATCATTTGCAGGAGACTACATACATTGTTTTTGTTAATAATTCTTTCACTTTCAATTTCAATTGCTGATGGCAAATTTGTTGGACTTTCTGCTATTTGACAATTGGGTTGGCTAACTATTTTTTTTTTGTCCATCATATAAATTGTATGGTAAATTACTATTCCTTTTTTGGACGGATTCTTGAGCAGATTTCTTAGAATAATGCTTCCAATTTTAGATTTTATTTTCTACAGATATCTGCCATGATTAATACTAAATTTTGTTGCCTGTGTAAACATTGTTAATGATGCATACTTTTGTAATGTAATAGCAACATACATTGCAAGAAAATGTATCTGGGAAATTATACTGGTAGACCATTTTTTTGAAGGCTGTCATTGGTACAAGGCTCTCAAATTCTGAAAACTACCAAAATAAAGTTTTCTATATGCAACCACAGTTTTTCTGCCTTCTGTAGGTATCTTCTGAGACAGAAGCATATGCTGTTTGATCCATCCCTCCACACTCTTAATCAGTGTCTTTGGTATGGAAAATATCCACAAGAAGACTGTTGTTCATAAATATTATGAATAAATTGGAGATAATAGGAAGAATAAGATGGCCTTTACAGGCCATCCATATAAGAATATTCCCTCTGGCAAAAGAAAGATCTCTCTTCCTGCATTTCCTTAAATTCGTTCTGAGGCCACTGACACATATGAATTGTAGAGGGCTTCCGTGAGGTGGTTTCTTGTTTCCAGTTATTTGCACTAAGAGAAACTAAACATAGATAGCTTTTCTAGGTGAAGAATTATAGTTGCCACAGCAGTGCTATGTAGGTGGAAAGTGAAAGCAATCCTGTGGATGGGCAGTGAGCTAGCAAAAACAAAATCTTTCTACTAAGAAATGGCTCAAAATATTTTAAAATGCAAAAAGTTGTAGTCAAAGACAACTGCAGTGGTGTTTGTTTTTTCTCAGTACTTTCGGCAGTACGGCACTACTTCTGTGATGTAACACAAGCCAGTGATTGGAAGCATTGCTAGGGTTTGGCTTGTATAATGGGCAATGCAGGGCTGTATATCTGAAGTGGAGAGGGTACGCACATACCTGGCATGTGGTGTTAGATGAACAGACAGTGTCCATACTCCCACATCTGGAATTACCGAAGAATCACTGACTGTAGCTGAATTGTTTCCTACTTTATCGAGTTATTTGATGAAGCTGATATCAGAGCATGGTGCATCAGGCTGGGGCTGGGGACAATCTTACTGAAGTAGCAGTATTCAGGGTATGTGAGGATAGCTGCTAGTAGTTAAATTAAACAAGGCTTAAATTAGGGTCTGCTCTGGAGCAGAGAGCAAAGTCAGCAATCATGATTTGCTTAATTTAGGGGTGTCAAACTCTTTTTCACCAGGGGCCACATCAGCCTTGTGGTTGCCTTCCAAGGGCCGAATGTAATTTTAGGACTGTATAAATGTAGAAGTAGTTGTATTTATACAGTCCTAAAATTACATTGGACCCTTTGAAGACAATGGTGAGGCTGATGTGGCCCTGGTGAAAATGAGTTTGACACCCCTGAATTAATTGAACTGGTAGACAAGGTTCATTTTCAGTTTGATATTGTCATTCGTCTTGGAAATAGACTGCTAATATCTAAAGCTTATTGTGAATCTGCATTCCTTGTTCAAACTGGAAAATACTCCTAAAGTTACTCAATTTCAGCAAAAAGTTCTTAGTAGTAATGAACAATACCATTTTAATTTTCATAATAAGGATATCAGAAGAGTATCATAGTTACACTAAGCGTCAAAAGATTGACAAATTTATTTGAAAAACACTATGATTGGCCCATTGTTTTAGAAATGTGTACTACACTTACATGGGTGGAAGGGGTAGAAGAGAGGAAAAGTGGAGCAGCAAGAATCAGCAGAAGAGAGATACAAAGATCTGATTCTTGCTGCAGTCAGTTTCTCACAATGAAATGCAGAATAAAGGTAATCAGAAACTTTGTTAAAAGCTACAGTGTCTAGATGCAAATTTTATCGAATTTAGTAGCCCCCAGCTCTAAAAGTAATACTTTTGTATAACCCATCCCTTTACAACTGTGGTTCTAATTAAATACTGTAACAGCATTTGCCTACATCTAGAGCATAAATGTGAAAATAGCTGTGAAGAGTTGTATGCCTAAAAACATAAAATTGCTTACCAGAAAAATATAAAATAAAAATAACCGTCTTTTGGGCTCTTATTGAAACTGGACTGGGCCCTGTGTAAATCTTACGCTTTGTGGGAGAAAAAGAAGGCATTTGATTTTGTATGTGTGACTGTTTACATTTACTTTGTTGACGAAGCATCATCTATTGTGGCCACTAAAAAAAATATAAAAAATGTTTGAATTTGACCTACAGGAGTCAGAGGATATCATGTTGTCCTCTTTAGAGGAATTAAACACGTGATAAATAGTTACAAATTGTCTAAATGAAAAAAATCAGTTAATAACATTTTATTTTATTATTTTATTTTATTTTACTGTATTTTATTTTATTTTACTGTATTTTATTTTATTTTACTGTATTTTATTTTATTTTTAAATTATTTTTATTTTTTTATTATTTTATTTCATGTACTTAAAGACACACACACATACAAATACTTGATTATACGTTAGCCAACTGAGTACAACCTGGTCATATTGGTTTGCTCTGTCTATATAATTGACAAGCTATGATAAAACTAAAAGCATCTTAGTTAGTTAGATGAAAGCATCTCATCTTCAAGTGTGAAGGTAACGGTTTTTTTTCCTAAATGGCCTTTGTAAAGTTCTTTGTATTTCCCTTTTTAATAACAGAAGGAAAAATCATACAATCCTGATTTCCTACCACCCTCAGAAGAAAGAAAATCCCAGCAAAATGCCAGATAATGTTTATAATGTTTATAATGGGGTGGTAGCGGAAGAGAAAGGAGTTATATTGTAGTTACAGAATTTTGTTTTGTCTTATAAAGGACATAATAAGAACATTGTCATCATTCTGCTTGACTGGCGTATTTTTAATGCTGTCTTGGGTTGTCAATGGGTAAATGTAGACTTATAGTTATTCTTTTTGGACTTAAAATACAGTGAAATCCAGTATAAATTTCAGTGTCTTTGCATCTCCTCAGGAAAAAAAAAAAACAGGAAATTCTTTCACGCCCTCTTAATCATTACTTCTTGAATTCTTGTGGAACCTTTTTGAATATAATAACAATGCAGTAAGAAATTTGAAATTTTGTTCTCATCGTATTAGGAAGAACAAAACATTAAAGGTAGGGGTTTTGGAAGTGAGGCAGAATATATGGTTCTTCTAAATGACAAAGCAAGCTAACATAGCCCCAGTCACAATAACTGCTTGTACCCAAGGTTGTAGTGGGCATTTTCCTGAGAGGGATTTATAGAGCTTCAGAGGAGAGTGCAGATGTTGCAAGCAGCAGTACTCTCCACATAGTTTTTGATCGAGTCTGCAGAGCTGGTTCTGTCCCATTAATAAGCGTAGTTAGAAGTCTTGCCAGGCAGTGGAAAAGGCCATATATAAGCCCAAAGAAAGACAAAAACAGTACCTGAAGGCAGCTTTCTTAGTGCTTGACCTACCTCTTTCCTGGGTTTCTTTAAACATTTTAGCCCTTTTCTTTAAAAATTAGTGAGGAAAACTGAGCTCTGTAATCAGTCAGCTTTACATGCAATATTAAGCCTGCATTTAAGTTATGTTTTCACGTACATTTTTCTTATATAGAACAGTATTAGCTGTGCATATCCTTTAAAGCTAGAGCTTACGCTGAGAAACTTTAGAGTTAAGTTGAAACCAGATGCCTATTTTCACCATCCGTATTAAATGCTGAAAATCTATTGCCTTCTTTGAGGCATTACAAAACAGATCAGTGACCTGAGCTCATAGTTATGCTTTCTAACAGATAAACTGGCAAAAGGCCAACAGCAGGAAGACTGGGATTTCAGCAAGGGAAGGCAATGTCAGCCCTCAGGGGGCCCCCCCAAAGTAAGACCAAGCAGTGTATTGAATTAGTGTTTCCCTTCTTTCTTTTCCTCTTGCCAGCTGCTGACCCCAGCATATCAGCTCTGCAGGGAGTCCTCTCTGGGAAAGCAGCTGCTTTCATGGGTGTAAGCATCAGCAAGTGTTTACCTATGTCACAACAAGACCAAAGTAATCTGAGATAAGTTAAAGCCAGTAATAAGTGCTTGTCCTGATTCCCTTACCAACAAGAACAGTATTTGTCTCTGGTAAGAGTTATTTAAATCAAAACAATTTGCAGTTCAGTGCATTGTATTGTCTTTACATTTATTTGAATGTTACTGCTGTCAGTGTTGTAGGGCTTAGTATGAAACCGCTTGCTTGCAAAATCTGTTCAACTGAAGTCACCTTCTTTGACTTGCCAGAGTAAGGACTATCATTTGCCTTTGAAAATTCCATAGACTAAGAATTTGCCATAAATTCTGAACCTCAGTCTTAAACACATAGCCACTTATCAATGAGGCAATCAATACATGATGCCTGCAAAGTGTTTTGGGAACTCTTTCCTTGACCACTTTTGAGTTAGGACTCGCAAACCCTGGATTTCGGGTTCTGGGAATAAAACACACTTCAGTTGCTCTTGTAAAAGGGCAGCTGAACAATGGCTGTAAAGATGATCCTGTGGACAGAGGTGAACAGAAAGAGGAAGAAAATAATTAACCTCTGTAATCTCCCTCCAAAATAATGGTGGCAAAATGAACCTGTTTAAATTCTGACAGATTTCACTGCTCAGAGACACCATTTAATAAATTACGCATTTAATTCACTTAACACTGACATTGACCTGGTCATGCAGGGAAAGACCATTGCTTCTACTTTGATTTTAAAAGTTTATGTCTTAGAATGTATCTGATGATCATCTTAAAAAGCTAAAGTAGTCTTCTCCAGTAACTGGCAGAGGTTAAGTTTCAGCTGTCCCCAAAGATGTCAGAAACAGGCTCAGTCCAGTGAAGAAGTTTCTGTGCAAGCAGAGGTATCAGAGCTTCCATATGCTGTTTTTTATGGTCCGACACTTATCTTCCGGCTGCGGTACTTCTGAGTATTAGTTGTGCCTAAGTGTACTGGGTATGAGCCTCACACTTAATACATTAAATGGGATGTTTCTAACAACTTCAGGACTAGAAAAATCACCAGAAAATAGCAAGAAGTTGGAAGACTATTCTTGTAATTTTTCAGGCTTAGATTCTTAGAAAATTCTGTTCATTTCTTTGAACTCTCTCCAAAGTCACATTATTCAGTCATAATTTGTGGTTTTCAGTAATTCTGAGAAAAAAATCCGTGAAGGGAACAGAGATGTAAATTGTATATGATAGCTTTGCTGAAGTCTACCACCCTTTTGGGAAAGAATGTGGCTGTTGTCTGATGTTGATCTCAGGAGTGTTTGGGAGCAAACTTCATTCATATGATGTAACTGTATTCTTAATTTTCTCATGTTTGAGGTTTTATATGGAGATGTACATTTACTGCCCAAGTTAATTTAGAAAGGAGATATAGGGGTTTTAGCCTCCAACTTCTACCTCTGAGCTGAATGTTACCAGCCCATTTATTCCCAACAGACCTCATCAGCCTTCTCTAAATCCTCAGTCCCAGGTGCCATAAGCAGTCTGCCTCCTCAGCCACACCATAACTGTATCAAAGCATAGGGGCTGCATCATTATCATGTGAAGGGAAGAATTTTTTGCTCAACATTTTACACCACTGAGTGGCACAGAGCAGCGTGCATTGATATTTTATTTACTGAATCTGCATATAGCAGCTCATACAGCAACTTAGATAGGCAACCTTGTATTGTTTTTATAATAAATTCATAAGGATTAAAAGCCAATTCCTAATTTAGAGACATTAAATAACCTGCATGGCTATAAATCATGTTTTGATTTTTTTTTTTCTTTTTACATAGCTGAAAATCAAAAGTTATCAGTCAGAACAAGAAAAGCTTAGGGTTAAATTGATTCTGGATAGTACCAGAGGAACACTAAAGCCCCAGCTTCCCTCCAGGAGGAGAAAAACATTTGCCTGCAGAATTCTATTTTTAGCAGGAGCCTGACACTGTTGAAACACAGAGGACATATATCCAGAATAACAGAAGGTTAGTATTTGGGGCTGGTTATACTTTAAAGAAAACTTTAAAGTCTAAGCCAATATTTCTGCAGCAGTCTGTCTTGTGAGGTTCTGAGTGGTTTCTCCTAAAAACTGGACAGCTGGCAGCTAGTGAGCTAGTTGAGGGATTGATAGAACAGGATTTTGTTAGGTTTTCTTTTTGACCTTTGGGCAATTACTTCAACTTCCTATGCTCCTCTGTCTTCTTGTTCCCTACATAACAAATAGAACGGGCAAAACTTCATAGGCTGGAGGAATCTTGTTCAAACGCAGGTACGGAGAGGACTGTAAAGATGGTACCTCCTGGAACTAGAAATCATGTACATATCAAGACAGATGTTTTCAACATCTGTGGGTATTTGGCACCTCTGCAAATTGAGATATGTGTGTAAATACCTAACTCTAGTTAATCAGTTTTGGCCATGATAGCCAGTAATGGAATCTAAGTTCCCCTGGAGTTTGTGTCAGAAATAACATCAACTTAAATAATGCTATGATTTTGACTGTAATTCCTTGGCATTCTCTCGTTTTCCTAAACTCTCTCATTTGCTGACATGAGCATAGAGAACTTGATGGGCTCAGGTCCTTACATCTGAATTTGATCCTCGTTTCAAGCCATGCACTCCGGAGCTGAAAGGAACTCCTTTCACTGAGCCTTGGCAACCTAGCAGAAGGAGAAGCTGTTAGCAAGTGTGAACTCTGTGTTTGGGATCAGGGGGCTTAAAGGCCTGCCAGCTGGCTTCTCCAATTATCTGAAATTTTCTTATTTCCCTCTAGACCTCTGGATAATTGGGGCTATATGCTGTATTATTTTCTTTAATTTTGAATAGAGTCATTTAGCTGAGCTTCAGCACTTTGATAGTGTTTGGTCTTTTGTTTTTACTTTTTGGTGTCTCCACCAGTGCAATATTTAGCAGATTTTACAGTTTCTGTCCCTGTAAGTAGTATGAACATTAGAAATTGCATTGCTTTTTGACGAAATTAATACATAAAAAATGGTCATTATTCTGTTTGGGTTTTTTTCTAAAAGCATATTTACTTCGGCTTTGCTTTTGATTGTTTCCAAAGGAGTATCAGCTGAGTTTTTAGAAATTAGAAAAATCTTGCTTCACAAGAGGAAAGTGGGAATAGAAATTCTACTGTGCTATCAGACTCCTTTTCAAAGAAAACTCTTCCTTTATCATGTTAGTAATGAACTGATCAAAACCAAAGATCCTGCACTCTGCTGTTTAGAGATTTTTTGACATAGAACACAATCCAAATCAATCCATTAAAATCAGTACACTGAAGACTTTATCCAAACTGTCATGTACTTACTGCTGTTATATTAGCAGTAGTTTTTGCTTTGAGATGACATATTGTACTTTTTCCTCACCACTTCCTACATTTCCAAGATAGCAGAAGGAAAAGTATACAAAAATTTGGGAGAGGAAGAGAAGGAATAAACATATGTTAGGAATGTTACGAAGCAAACTGGTCGGAACAGTTTAGTCAAAACACTCTGCAGGCTGTACAAAGATTTCACCATAGCTTTTGTCCTTTCCATCTAAATGGGAAAGTTTGAATCCTACTACCATTGCTTATATAAAGCTAGACACTGCAGTGATAGACAGCCCTTGTGCTGTCTAGGAAACCAGGACTGCTAATAACTTCTCATTTGTCTACAAACATAAAAGCCAGCTACCATCTGGTACTTAGCAGTATATAACAACCACCCTTACCTGTGCTGAGAGGTAGTCTGCCCTCTATAGCTTTTTCCCATTAATAATAATAATAAACATTCAGGCACTAGATAGGTACAATGAAAAACTGCAGGGTTTAAAGGGCCCTAAAAAGTAATCTAGTGTAATTGTATTTTCTGTTCCTTAAAAAAAAAAGGAAAAAAAAGCTGTCACAGAAGAGTTATGAAAACTGAAGACATTTTAGATCATAAAAATCAAAGTTGAATCTACCAAAACAAATCTTATCAGCCACTGCACAGTTTGTATTAGAAACCTACGCCATTCTTCCAGTCTCACCGTATGGAATAAACTGAATACAACCAAGTGGGCCTGAAAGCATTTATTCATGAAAGACACAGAAAATCAAGAAACTAAGAAATCTGAAGTTAAAATGTGAGAGAGTATCAAGAAAATGAATTACAGGAAAGGACAAATGTATCTTAAGAAGTGCTGGAATAAAATGGAACTGTGGCTAAAATCCAAGTACTTACGTACTTTTAAAAAAAGTTTGAGTTTCTCTAACAACTGAGCCTGTACTTAAGAATATGTAAGCTGGCACTCTTATTGAGATTTCCGCCATGTATTAGCATTTGGATTTGGCTGCTTTATATTTTGCCAGCAGATATTGACCTATAGGAGTTGAATAAAGAGAAGAAAAGAGAAACCCTGAGAATTCAGTTGGATACATCCACTTTTTGTAGTGTTTTTGTACCTATAGTATGTATTTTCATACTTAATTTCTTTCAAAATTGTTATATACAATCTTTATTATCTGGAACTTAATTATAATTTTAAAATTACTGTATATTCTACCTTTAAACATTGTTTAGTTGTCTGAAAACTGAATTGAATTCTCCTGCAAAAAAAAGACAGAATTCTTCATATTAAGAATAATTTTTTTTCTGTTACTAGCACAGCAGACAGTCTCTTGACTTCAGTAAATTTCATTTCAGCTTCTTACATCTCTTCTAGCACCTTTTGCATTAACTTCAGGAGCCTATGGAAGAATGACTCTATAAAGTGAATTCTGGATCGAAACCTATTTTACCTAAATATTGCATTTATACGTATGGAGATTACAATTTTGTAATTTCTACATTCAAAGTGTCAACACAATTTGAAAAAAGATGTGCCATTCATGAAATTTATCCTAACTGTATATAGTAATTGCATTGTTTGCTTGCCTACTCAAGTTTATATAAAACTGTGTTCTCAACTTCATATGATGGCTCTTTTTAAAAGTTGTGCCATGCATTCTTGGAGCAGAAATATATTGGAGTATGATATATTTATAGCAGTCGTCTTCAAATAGGAGAAGAGGAACTAGCTCCCACTTAGAAATGCTAATTTAATGTCTGTACTGACAGCTGGTCTTCTTCCCTGCCTTTAGGCCAAGATTAAATTTTGCCTTGCTGCACTGACACTGGACAAACTAAGGGAAATCCAGAGTCTGCTCTGATTCGTAACTGTTATGTAGACTGAGTAGTCGGATGGAGACTATTCCCCTTGTTTGTTCTTTTAGGCAGAAACATATGTGGAAATAAGTACATGTCTTCATTTTCTCATGTGACTGAAAAGTTTCATCTGTAATTAGGTGGACATGAAGTAACACCAGCTAAAACTAAAGGTATTCAGAACAGAACTTGAGATGGCATGTCTTTCAGGAGGGTTTTGAATGTTTTTAAACTGCTAGGATTATTTTTTTACCAAACCCGAATACTTAAAAGATGGGAGAGCATAAAAGCGATAAAGCTTTAGAATCTGTATAGACTAGCAAACCCCAGGAAATCATTTATGTTTACTACAGTTTAGAAAATGCTCTATGTAATTGGTGTAAATCCACCATACTTGTATAGAATTAAGTCTTCCTAAACAAGACCTTCTGTTAACCATTTCAAACATTTGTATGTGAGTTGATACAGCACACTCATGTTCTCTAAATTATCTCTTTTACCAGCTACATTGTGGCTCAAGCACATTTTTTTTAAATACAGAGTTGTTGTCCCCTATTAGGCAGACTGAAAAATCAAATAGAAGTTTTTCATTAAGGGGGTGAATTCAGGACTGCCTAAGGGGAAAGAAGAAAATCTACCAAATAACCAAGTCAACTTTATAAGTTTTATTAGAAGGCTAACTAATTAAGGTTTGTCCATAATCTTGTATTAGTAGTTTGCAGGTCAAACATATACTGGGAGAGTTTGCAGATGAGACATATATTGGTTACACAGTAAATTATGAGGAAGGTAATACAGAGCTTGTAGTGTGATCTTCTAATCCATCTTCTAATGAAAGTAGAGCAATTCAACAGAAGGAAATTTAATACTGCAAAATTAAGTTATTTTATGAACCAGTTTTCCCTTATGATGGCAGACCTTTTTCTGAAAATACTCTTTCAGGAAACTGCTAATGAATCATCACTTACAATTCCTTCAAAAAAGTATTATCAGTTCCCTATTTTTTTTCCTATTATACTTTTATTTACTAGCTTGAGCCCATGGGTTTCAACTTTTCCACCTATAGTCATTACAGCAGTATCATGAAAATAAAGAATATAGTGGACATATTTAGTGCTCAAAATCTCAGTGTTTTTTTTGCTTTTCTGCACTTGCTCTACTGGGGCTTTTTGCTTGTTGAAATATTTTAACCAGCTGTTAGAAGACAGGGTAGCTTTCTTAAAGTACCAGTGCTGTATTTCAGGTTTCCTTTCAGATCGTGTGAAATTCACACCCTGTGAATTGTTCAAGAGCTGGATGAGATGGAATGTTTGCAACTGGAGATTTTGTGAATAAGCAATCACTTTTAAACTTTACATCCCATGCCTTGTTTCAGCTCATCATTTGTATACTGTCCTTGCTTTGTCAGTGGTTAGTAGTCATAGAACTATTTTTTAAATAATCGAAATTAATAAAATTGGTTGCAGAAAGTATGAAAAAGATCATGGATTACATTTATGATGAAAAGGTAATCAACAGCTTTCCCAGCAGTTGGGTACAAGGGAGTCAGCAGCAGTCCTGAGAGACAGGGAAATCCATACACCTTGAAACAAAACTGAACTTGTGAGAGCACATCTCTTTCTCAGAACCTTTTGCTGGAGTTTCTTAATATGAGATCAGTAGGGCACAGAGGAGAATGTGGAGAATAAACTCACAATTAGGGTTTCACCTCTAACGTGCAGGTTCAGGCTTATGCTCCACTTACCCAGGCTTTAAGGAAGCCTGGGTTTGTTTCTGAGCCCTTCTTGCCCCAGTGCAGTGAACAGTGCCATATTTAATAGTGCATGCAAGAAATGTTGACAGAAGCCCACTGTAAAATAACTCCTGTATTGGCATTTCACTTAGAGTATAGGAACTGGCACACTAATTTGATTAAAGTCCAGGTTTTCATATGATGTGTAAGTGACCTGAGAAGAAAGAAGGAAGAGAGTGGTTTTTTACAAGGAAACTGATGGGTAAGCACTGCTGGAAACAGAGGATGAAAAAACCAAAACCAAAACCAACCAACCAACCAAAAAAAAACCCAAAAAAAGGTCAAAAAACAGCCATAAAGACTAGATAGGAGCAATTACATGCAAGTGTGGTGAAAAACATGAGAGCTGAGGAGTGTCAGGATATGGTAGTGGTGATCAGTACACAGTGGAATATTTGCCAGAGTTTTTGCCTCACATATTTGGGAAAGAGAGAAGATAGTGTCAGAAAAATGTGGGGAAACAGACATAGGCCACACCACAGTTGCTGGGAGTGTCCCAGAAGAGGACAGTCTTCAAAGTGCTGATGGCTTAAATTCATTAAAAAGTAGAACATGAGGACTAATTAGAGTGGATCATTTTTGTGACAAACAGAAATAGGTCAAAGGAACAGAATCTCAGAATTACAGAAGGGTTGAGGTTGGCAGGGACATCTGCAGGTCATCTGATCCAAGCCCACTGCCGGAGCAGGGCCACCTAGACCTGGTTTCTCAAGACCGTGTCCAGACAACTTTGAATATCTTCAAGAAAGGAAACTCCACCACCTTTCTGGGCAACCTGTGGGCATGCTTGGTCACCCTCAAAGTTACAATGTGTTTCCTGATCTGAGGGAACCTCCTGAGTTTCAGTTTGTGCCCATTGCCTCTGGGCCTGTCACTGGGCACCACTGAAAAGAAACTGGCTCTGTCATCTTCATACCCTCCCTTCAGGTATTTACATACATTGATAAGATAACCTTGGATTCCAGTGCTTTGGAAGCATAGGAAAGGGGATCTGCTTAGAAAAATAGAACTGTATCATCTGATTGATTATTGTATCATTTAGCTGTTTCATCTAGTTCCTAACATGTATAACTAGTTAGGAATTAATAGTCATTTTGATAAAGAAATTTCTTGTAGATACGTTTTCTTTCAATTTTCTACTTTTTTACCTTTGTCTGTTTTTCTTATATATATAATTGCTTGTTCAACAAAATAAAGAAATACTTAAATTGCATTTATTTCATGCAATGAGTTTCAGTACTATACTCCAGAGTTAAGAGGTAATAAGTACCTCAAACCATCTAATTTGCATGCTTTCATCTGAAGAACAGGGTAAGCCACAGTATCAGAGGTCATATTCCTCAGTTATTCCACTTCAACTGAAATGGTTTGTTATCTTGTAGACTTTTTATCCTTTTTGTTATGTCTGTGTGAGCAGGCAACAGATACTCAAGCCCGAGTGGTCAGTCAGTCTGTTGCAATGGAAACAATAAAACAACGTTTAAGGGGGCTGGGATCTTTGTGGTTTTGTTGGTTGGTTTGTTTGTTTGTTTCCTGCCCTTTTTGTTTGGTTGGTTTTGGTTTTGTTCGTTTGTTTTCTTTTTTTTTTTTCTGAGAATGTTTCATATGGAATTACTTAATTGCTTTTATCTTCTTAGATCATCCTGAAAGAATATTCTTCCCTTCCTGTATAGCAAATACATATCAAAATACATATCAAAATAGATATCGTGCCTGCCTCATCAGTAAATTATTTCCCCTGAAAAAAATTTATTTGATGTTTTTTTCAATCCATGGAAAATTTTCTGTGCCTTTCTCATAAGGAAATGCCAAGAACATTTTCCAGAAACCAGTAGCCCTAAACCAGTTTCAAGTGTATATGTTTGTATTAGCCTGCACTTATGCCAAGAAGAGCAGTCTTTCTTGCTGTTTTGCCACTCATTATCTTGTGTATGTGTGATGTACTACTTTGTGTAGAAATGCACAAGTAAATTTAGGTTTATGTTTATATTAGAGAAGATGTGGCTGAAGAAATATATCTTGCATTTGAAGTGCAATGTAATGAAAGTAGTAGTTCACTTTATGGACCCCATCAATTCTTAAGAAAGCTCTGCAGAGACCACAGAAAATGCTCTCCTGTGGCAGTAGAAAGGCCATTGTATTTGAGGAATAAAGTTGTCAATCACATTCTTCCCCTCTTCAGTATAGACAACTTTAAAGAATCTTGGTATTCAGCAATAATTGTTTGAAGCCAAAATTACAAAGAGGTAAAGGAGACAGAACCTTTTTCTTTTAACTTTTTAATCTATCCGCTCCTTTGAAAAGGAAGAGCATATGTAAGAAGCTCAAAATATGAATTTTATTCAAAGACAGCTCTATAGCAAAAATAAGCCTTTTCTTGATCTCCAAGGAATAAGATAATGTTACGGCAGTCTTACTCAGGCAGGAAAAAAATGAGTAAAAATCTACCAGCAATGCAAATGCATCGTAAGAAATTATGTGAATTTAAAAATCTGAGAGCAAACAAAAGAAATAGCTGCAGCCGAAACAAGTAAATATTTTGAAATTCGCAGTTCCCCTACTGAGAACCAAGGGGAAAATATGCAAACAGGAAATAATGAAAAATAAAGACATAGAAAAAAAAACCATATCATTTTATAGTGACGCTGAAAATAGACAAAGAGTGTAGGCTATAGTATGAATAAAAATAATACCTTAAAACTCGGAACCTAATTTTATCTAACACCTATTAAAAGCATCAAAACTAAAAGATACAGGTGAAATTCTAATGGTAAGGGCATATGGAGTACCCTACTGTTCTGCAAGAGCTAGTTGTAGACAAAAGGGCTTAAAAATAAGGTTTTACTATTTCTGTCAAAAAGAAGCCATTATAAGAAAGGTTAGGGAATTGAATGGGATGATTTTTCAAGGGAATGAAATACAAATATATCACAGGATCTCCGTTTCAACCCTAGAAATGAGACAGGAATGAAAAAATAGCAAATCCTGAGAGATGGAGAAGTCTGCTTCTGTGGTTTCCCCAGGAGGCACTTTTTTGTATATTATGGACAATCTCACAATATGAGGGAGTTGAAAGACAGAGAAATTGCAGAAGGAGAATTATAAAAATATTTTCCCTTGGTTATATGAAAGAAAACCAGAGAAGGTAGTAAGTAGCTCAAAGAAGCAGTTTGAGCTCAAGTTTTAGGATGGAAAAAACCTAAATATTTTATATTGCATAAGATCCTTTGACTGAGATACAGAGAAGTTACCTTGAATTCTTTCCGTGAATCACTTGTGTGACTGTTTCTAAATATCTCCTTTTTAGTGTGGTGTAGTTCCCAGGTGTCATTCACTTGATTCAGCAGTCAGATATATACATATATAACCTTGCAGAGCTATGACTGATTTTTTTTTTTTACTCCTATAACGTGCAGAACATTGTAATACTTTTCAACACACAAAAGATAAATCTCAATACTAGGAGTATTTTACATCCAAATTGTATGCTGAAGATATAAGTGTTGTTTTGTCTGTCTTTAATCTGCTGGCAAATGGATGTCTTTCTGTAGTGATCCAACTGCTAAATGACCATCAACTGTAATGTAGATTTGTAACTGCTATGTGGAAACAGTAATGAAATTTGTTAACAGTAGCAGAATTTAATTCCCAATTCTCATTCCATTTATCTCTGTATTTTTAAAAGGTCCCACTAATGAGTTCTTTATGTAATTAATCATGTAGACACAGTTCAAAGCAGATAACTTAAAACTTGGTTGTGAGGCAAAGAGTTGCTGAACTCCTGCTGACTGTAGCTTCAGTGAAATTAATGGAGAATTGTATGTGCTATGGGGTTCCTCAGAGTAATACCTTACAGGACTTGATCTTGAGTTTGTAAAATATTTAACAGAAATTATCTTAATATATCTCTAGTGTTCACTGTTAAATGATCTCTAGATTGTTCTGGAAAGTGTATTAGTTATTCTCCTAGCATTGTACCAAATACACATATTCCAATAATACTTTTATTTTTGTCACAAATAATTTCTACTAAGTGTGAAAACGGACTTTTAATTAATTAAGTAATAGTGGTATGTTTCTGAATTCCATAATTGCAGTTTTTACAGTGTGTTGTCTTCTTCCTTAACCAGCTGAAAGAAATAAACTGATTTTAGAGAGTTTATCTGCAGACTGCCTCTATAAGAAAGAGCAAGAGTGTATATGTTGATGTTCGTACATCTTTCACCTGGCAGCTATGAAATGTGGGGGAGGATGTCTCAAATGTTGAGGATGATTTCTTTGACAATGACTGAGCTTTTTTTTTTTTTCATTTTTCAGCTTCTATATTGGCAATTATATCCAACTTATCAGGCAAGCTAGGAGTGTAATCTCTGCAACCATTGCAGTATGTTTTTGTTCTTTTAAACATTGTCAATTAAGAGCATTTTGATCATTCTGTCTCTAGAGACTCTCACTCAAAACATTAGTTCAACATGTTACTCTTAATGGAAAATGTACTAGCTGAAAAGACAGACTAGTGCTTAAAATGTATTGAAACCCGCAACATGTCATAAAGACATTTTCTCTGTTTTAAGGTAAACCAGAAATTTCTTTCAAGAAACATTTTGGGTTTACCTAAGGCTCACGTGGTGTGGTATGTCATTTCAATGTGGACAAAAAATGGTGGTATCTCTGAGGCATTAATGAAATTTCAATCTCTAAAAATAATCAGTCATGACTGCTGCTTATTTTCTGATATTTCCATGGCATTATGAAATACTGTCTATTTTACAATTTTTAATCACAGTAGGCTGATATAAGTAATCAATTTAATAGTTCTAAATTTTGATGTGATATGCATCAATAAACATAATTACGCACCCTTTTTTATCATAGCTTTGTCTATTCTATAAAGGTTTTAGATCACTTACAAGATAGTATCAGCAATGAAAACATAGGATACTGTTTTGATAAGCCTTGTAACACGTAAGACATTATAATAACATAACAGTAAAGATAGAAGATAGATAACAAGATTCCAAATTCGAAACCAGAACCAGTTGCAACATATAAATTAATGGCTTTCTTTCCATTGCAGAATATAACTAACATTTGTCTTAAGTATAACTAAGAAACAAACCTGGTTTTCAGGTATTACTGTGATTTTTTTTTAACAGTACATTTTAAAAAACTATCCAGTTTTGGTTTTTTTTTCATTTGCAGATTTTTCTGTGCGTGTGTAATTACTATGCCTTCACTACTAAGCTTTAGTTGCATTTAAGATGCTCTAAATGCTTAAATGGTGGTAACTTTAATAATAAAATAGTTCTATTATGTGTATCAGGCACCAGTGTTTGGTTTTATCTAAAAATGTATTGCATTATATATCACTGATTTTGTCAGAAGGGTGTAGTGAAACAAACGAGATTTTTTGGAAAAAAAAAAAAATCCAATTCCCACTCCTAACTCTTGTCAAAGTTTTACCAAGACATTTGAAGTTGACTGTACACTTCCGCAGAGCTTTGAAATTCATCCATTGATATGAATACGTATCACTACTATCAGCAGTTTAAAGCCAAGGTACCTGTCGGTTCTGAAGCGGGCCTTTGCTGGTCTGAAAGCCAGACAGCTTTGCCTTCTGTTATGTTCCACCCTAAAGCTGTCCCCAATGCTTGCTCACCCTTTTGAGATGCAAAGGGCTGTGTCTCCTTGTCCTGCTGTTGTGCTGCTGGGCTCACTGGGTAAATCTAATTCAGCAAGGGTTTCTTAAGAGATTTTGCACACGGTAACAAACAAATCTTGGAGGAAACCCTACCTATAGGAGATAGAGTCATCACCAGGGGAAAGAAAAAAAAAATATAAAAGTTCTGTGTTTCAGATGATTGTGTTGCAAGTATAAACCTCTGACATGGGTTATAGTTCTTCAAGCTTCATTCGCTTGTATCTACTCCTGGGTTAGCCTGTGGTAGCTGATGTACCGCATGCAGTCCTAGCAGTATGATCCCTGGGTCGCCTGCTGCTCCCAGGCTTGCAGTGCGCCTTGGGATCACCTAGTGCAGCTGGGTGCCACAGCCAGCACATCCTCTGGCTTCACCCTCTAGGCCTGGGAAAGAGTTTGGACAGCCTTGGAAGCCAGCTGCTCTCAAGCAGGGTTTCTGCTTCTGAAGGATCTTTCTTTCTTCTCCTTAGCAGCATGAGGATTTTAGAGAAATCTTTCTGCTGTTTTCACACAGAAAAGTCTGAGTTGTCCCCTAACTGCTTTTGAAAATGTATGTTTTGTAACAGGCTCTTTGAATATATATTTCCATAAAAGTAACAGAAGCATGTTAATAACTGTAAAATTAGTTAAAGAGCGTTTTATCTTCCAACTGTGGTGATACTTATGAACCTTTTACAATGCATAGGGTTAAAAAACATGCACTACAGTACAAGCAAGAAAATTAGAAAATACATTATTAATTGAAAGGTATATTAAAGGACTTAGGTCTGGGCCATGGAAATAAAACCCTAAATTTAATAATGCCTGTGTTGGAATTCAATAATGTCTGCTTATTAATACTGATATTGCATTGAGACAGAACAGGACAATGCTGGAGATCAATTTTTGCCTATTCATTTTGGTTATGATGATGTACTGATTCCATTAAATGCCACTGATAAAAATATTTTTAGATATGGTACAATGTAGCATGTAAGTAAGGTCAAAATCAAATGAATATTAAATGAAATTAATATTAACTAGTATTAACTTGAATCATCTGAACATAAAGCAGTCCACACGCTGCAAGTGTTAAAATACAAGCAGTGAAATGTTAGATATGTAAATATATTCACACTATACACTGAATTTTCATTTACAGAAATGAACTTCCACTTTTATTGAAGCATTCTGAAGAATGAGAAAGGATGAGTAATCTACAGCCCTATATTATAAAGGACTGAAAGGAAATACTAAATAACCTTTTAGCTTTGAAATACTTGCTGCTAAATATTTCAGGTTTAAAAATTCTTTGAAGATTGACTGGTTAATTCTTCTTTATCAATTATTATTTTAAATATTGTTATGGGTTTAGATCACGCTTTTATGCTATACAAAAAATGAATATTGTAAAACCAGTACTTTTCTTATGGTGTAGGTCTGTTCTCTGCACACGTATAGCTATGTCTGGCTCCTTTAGTAATAAATGCAAGTTTCTGCTGTTTTTTTTCCTTTTCTCATTGTTGATCCTATAGACCCAAGAATATGAGTTGATGGTATTCAGCACAGCCAATTGAGAATAGAGTTTCTTACCATATGAGAAATATGAGACTGGCTAGTTCATTATGTGGCTGTCTTGAATGCAGAGGTATTGCAGGTGTCTAACTTGGAAAATATTTTTATTATTGTCAATATAGGAAAGGAAAAAAGAAAAGAATGGTCTGGTTTTAAGATACCTAGCTTAGTTTTGCAGATTCGAAGAAAAAAAAATAGATTGAAAGTCCTCCTCAAGGCATGTCTTCAAAAATAAATTACATTACTTATGACTGTGGCCAGTTGAATTTTGAAAATATTCAAATCTTTTGAAGATCATACTGTAGTATGACTCTGAGTAACCTATTCCCATTCTTAATCTTGCTCCCCAAGAAAAGCTGCCTCCTTATGTCCAATAGGAGTTTCCTTTATTGTCACTTGGGACCACCACCCCATCCTGTTGCTGTGCACCTCCCAGGAGAGCTTGTCTCTGTCTCTTCTACTACTCCCTTTCTGGTACAGGCAGACTGCAGTTAGATCCCTGGGGTATCTTCTCTCTTCTCCAGGCAGAAGAGATCCAGCCCACGCAGCCTGTCCATATATATCAGATTTTCCAGCATCCAAACAACCTCAGTGGCCATGCCACAACTTCTGGGAGTTCCTCTGAATGTCATCCCATCCCTACAGTGTACTAACCACTCTCTCCAATGGGGTATTATCTGTCAACTTGCATACTGTTCATTTTGTTGACCAAGATGATAAAATGTATGTGGACCAATATCAACTCTTAAGAAACATTTTCCCAGCGTCTTACAGTCCAGTCAGGCTTCTACTACCTTGTGGTGCATCCAACCCATAAATCCCTAGTTTGGCTATGAGGATACTGTGTGAGATGGTGTTGAAAGCCTTGCTAAACTCAAGGAAAGATACTTGCACTGCTCTGTTGGTCTACATCTGGTCGTTTCATCATAGAAGATGAGTTAGGCAAGCAGGATTTACTCTTGGTAAATCCATACTTGCTATCTCAGGTCAGGCTATTGCTGACCGTGAGCCTGGAAATCTTTTCTAAGAGGGTTTGCCCTATAAATTTTGTAACGATTGAGGTAAGGCTGACCAGCCTTGTAGTTCTGTGAATCTTCCTTGCTGTTTTGGAATATGGACATGGTTTGCCATTTTCATTGTTTAATAGATAGCAGGGAGTATGTCCCCAGTGATGGCAGTGACTCCACTCAACACTGCTGGATGCATCCTGTCCCATTTTGTATTTCTCCAGTTTACCTACATACGTCTAACAAGTTTGAAAGAATGAGAGACTGGAAGGATGGGACATTTAATCAGTCGATTAATCAGATTTTCTTAAAAATTACTCAAAGCCAGTAAATGAAGATTACCCAATGCAGGACCCATTAACCATTGGAATAACTTCGAAGGGAAGTGGCTGATAATCCATTTCTTGAATTCTTTAAAGCAAAACTAGTACCTTACTAGACCATATGTATTAATCAAAACTCAGTCGTTAGGCTTACTACCAGAGAAAGTGAGTGGAGTCTTTTGTCTTGTCTAGCACATGACTCTGTCATTTAATTGTTCCTTCTTGGTTACAATCTGTGGACTTGTTATTGTGGTTGTTTCCTCAGAGGGCATTGCTCTTCAATAGTTTTGATTTAATGGTAGAAAGAATCAGAGGAGTAAAACAATAACAATAGTTTATCTAATGTAATACTGGAAAAGACTGACAGACTCTATTTTGCGAGAAACTTTCTTCATTTTGGAAGATAAGGGATCAAAACCAAAGTACTTTAGCAAGCATGTTTATGGCAATAAAGCTTTATATGATGTCTTGCCTACACCTTTAGTGAACAGATGGGTTGTACTTGATTATGTTTACAATTGGGGCACTAAAGAAAATGTTGTCATTTTTTTCCCCTGCTAGCCATTTATCTATTTAATTCTTTGACAGAACAGAGGAAATGTAATTAAATGTTCTGTTTTAGTTAAAATGAAAGTAAATTTATTAGTCAGGGAAACTCTGAGTTCTGTTTAAGTTTAGGGAACACAGCAAACATGTCTCTGCTTCTATTGTTTGTCACCATCTAGCATAAGGTTGTTTCTGGTTGCTTATTTGGCCTGTGGAACAGATCATGCTAGTGATAGTCTTCATTTTTATTAATTCTAAAGAATTCTAGTGGGCAGCAATAAATAAATGACAGAAGAAAAGCATATCCTGAGAAGCACTCCAGTAGGAGATGTTTTTAAAAAATTACAATCATGACATTTCCTAAATTGGAGCACGAAGTTGGCTGGTGGAACTGGAGTGTTTATTCAAGTAAAAACAAGGAGAATAAGAATCAGTTTGTTTCTTGATGTTATTTCTATTTCACAGAATGTTAGGGATTGGAAGGGACCTCGAAAGATCATCTAGTCCAATACCTCTGCCAGAGCAGGAACACCTAGATGAGGTTACATAGGAAAGTGTCCAGGCGGGTTTTGAATGTCTCCAGAGAAGGAGACTCCACAACCTCCCTGGGCAACCTGTTCCAATGCTCCGTCATCTTCACTGTGAAGACGTTTCTTCACAAATTTAAGTAGAACCTCCTGT
>VWYH01006495.1:0-31106 GCA_013399365.1 Pampusana beccarii
CTGTCCCTCCTGCCACCGCCTGCCTCTCCCTCCTCACGCTGTGAAAAACAGCAGGCGAGGGGAAAAAAAGAAAGAGCCACTTTATAACGGCTGAGTGAAGCAGTTTGCGGGGGGGGGGGGTGCGGGGAGAGAGAGTAATGAAGAAGCGTTAATATTAAAGTAATAAAGCTTGTGGCCATTTTTCAGTCTGAAATGCACACCACCATAAAACAATGCTTAAAGGCACTTGCTTCTGTTCCAAACCACCTGCACGCTTAAGGCACCCTGCTATTAGCACAGAAGTTGTTTACTACCAGCCTCATTTCAGCCTGACTCCAGGAGAGCCATAAAGCTGAATTTCCTCACTCAGCACAAAAGCCCATGTGGCCTTGGCTTTTCTTCGGTATGCCAAGCACCGTTGTGTCGCCTGCAATCCCTGCCCAGTCACTAATCCACTCATTTCTAAGAAAACGTGTAAAATTCACGTTGGAGCAAAAGGACTATGTCCCTGGTGTGTGGCACATGTACACCCTTCTTCTCCAGTTCCTGAAACAGCAGCTACTCTCGGTGTGTTGAGCATAACTATGACGGTGGCATTGTCTGCCAGCACATGTCACTTGTGTTCATATACCACCCCAAAATGGTCTGGGTGGCAGCAGGTAAAACAAGACTACTATTTCCTCTGATGAAACAATTCCTTCAAAAACCAAAAAAAAGAAAAAAATGGAG
The DNA here is from genome assembly GCA_013399365.1 of Pampusana beccarii. Classification (NCBI taxonomy): domain Eukaryota; kingdom Metazoa; phylum Chordata; class Aves; order Columbiformes; family Columbidae; genus Pampusana; species Pampusana beccarii. The sequence goes on from VWYH01006495.1 coordinate 709, forward strand.
AAGCAATGAAATATAATGGCAGAGAAAATAAAAAATTGAAATTATTTTGAAATTAATACTTTTTATTTTATTTTTCCCTTGCTTGACCTTCCCTCCCCCCCAATAAAAGCAGTCACCTGCTTTCTTTTCTCTGTCAAAAACAAAGATTAGGGTTTAGAGGCTCTTCATAGAGAAGGCCCAGATACAAAGAAAGCCTTTGTCTCACTGGTAGGACTACTAACTCAAGGACAAAAAGGCAGAGGGCAGAAGAGCAGTGACAACCTACAGGAACATTCAAGGCTGTCAGAAAAGCCTGTGGAATTGCAGGAAGAGGAAAGAAGAACGAGAAGCAAAAACTGCTCTCACACCTGTGCTCTCACTGCGGAGTGAGGAAGCCAGACGCGGGAGTTTCATGTGAGAGACCACACTGGCTCATGAGCTGATGGGTGAAGCCCTTACACCCTAGAGCCCAATGCAACTGCCAAGCAAGTTCTATAAATTATACAGTCTTTCCAGGAGCTACAAAACAGGCCATGAATCAGCCCACAACCACCAGCATCAGCTTCCTACTGACTAATACGGCAGAAAGAGATGCACTCATTCAGTAAATAACCCGTACAGCAGTATAGTTTTACCCTGTATCTGCTACACATTTTCACTGAGAGTAATACAAAGCATCCAGCTAATTGCCCCCCTCTTCTTTTTAAGAATCAATTAATTTCAAAGGAAGCTTTACTTCTTTTACACATTAAAATCCCACATCTGAATACAAATCAACAGTCCAGGACACCCAAAGAAGTCCAAATGGGCTATACAACACCCCTATCAAGTCCCAAGTCTACATACAATGAAGAATGGCAAAACAAATAGGAAGCAAACCGTATCACTTGAGAGCAGCATTTTCAAATCTCTTTTTCTCCACGCTCCCCATCACAAAAAACATTACAATGCTCATTCTCCTTCCCTTAGTTGCCATAGATGCAGTGTCACAGTGCGGCAGCAATGCTAGTCCCATCTCCGTAAGCTGGTTCACATCTGAGCACCTCCTGTTCTCCTGGTTCCTTCCCTTCTTACTTTCAGTCAGCCAAAGGTACCCTCCAGTTCCACCCTGCCCTCTCTTACTGGACAGGGAAGTTAAAGAGACCAGCTCATGCACAATAAAATGGACTAAACTGCCACAGTGCAGTGGTGCCATACACATTTAAGTGCCACTCATGTTCTGGTCCAGCGAAAGTTTGCCTGCGTCCCAAAAGGATGCTTCCTGAAAATGTCAGATTTTCCATCTCCAGCTGCAAAGATGAGCTCATCATTGCAAACCTGCATTTCAAACCTCGCAACCTTTGCCAGCCTGAGGAACAGCCCAGTGTTAAACTTCAGTCAACACAGCGCTGTCAACTGGTTTTCAAGCTGATCCATGATAGATGAGCTGAATTTGTAAGCAGCCAGTGTTTGCATCATAATAGACACGTTACTGCACCACCGGGGCACTCACGGTGCTCTGTGCTCAAAAGCGTCTCCTCAGATTGCCAAAAGGAGACACTCACAGCCATGGCATTGATAGTGCCCCCATATTGTCACCACTGTGGAGACGTGTCCCTCTACCAACAGGGCTGCCACAGACCTCAGCCTCGTGCTTGTGCTGAGTGTGAGGAGATAAATCGAGGTTCTCCTGCCTTTCACAGCCACCACAGAGGATGCAGAGAGCGTGTGCCAGTGGCCACGGCACAGCTGTGCAATGGCCACCCAGGAGCCTGTGGGCTGGCAGAACATGGTTACTCAGGGCACAAGTCCCAACAAGCCCTAAAAAGTGCTTATGACGGGCCACTTCACCTCTTTTCCTTTTCATTGGGATATACAACTTGCCTTTTCTCTTTCCACCAAAAAAAAAACCCCTGTCATCATGCAAATAACCATCCTCAATTTCTTTGAAGTTGCAATGCTGAAATGTACTTTGGTAGACGCAAACACCTCTGCAAACAGGGAGAAATTCAACCATCAGCCCTGGAGGTGTCGTACAACTTCATCTACACCAGACCACCATTTCATATTATGAAGTTACTTCTATGGTTGCATAAACAACTACATTAAGAACGAGTGATTACTTCTCTATCAGCGATTTTAACAGCTGCCTTAATGTGACAATCATTTATTTATAACAAAAGAAATACTAGCCTCTTAGAATCAATGTTAGTAGTAAGATAAAAGAAAAAAATAGCCTATTTATAACCTGCTAATAATTATCTTATATAAAGTTATTAAAATATTCCCCAGGCAAAACTCTACATTCTACCTTTATTCATTAAATTGTGCACATGACTCAAAACTTGATGGTGGATGAAAAGAAAAGAGAAAAAAAAAAATAATCTTACATCTTTCCCTTTATGGTAGCATTCTTTTAGCCAACTAATTTATTATTTCTGCTGCATTTTTCATAACACCTGTATCAAAGATGTTACTGACACCTTAATGGATGTTTTAATGTTATTGGAACATACATGTTTTCCTACTGAATTTTATGAAAGTCATTTTTTTAAAATATGACTTTAAAAAACTTTACAAAAAACTTTTGAACTCTCTGAGAAAGCAATTCGTATAAAACACTACACAAGATGAAAAATTTAAATCAAAATACAAAATCAAAATAACATCAGCATTTTTCTATCTTACTAAAAAGACATTATTTTGTCTTTAGCAGTTCTTCCACCTGGAGCTTTCAGTCAGGTCTCTCCAAAACAAAGGTGCTACGTCAGTGCATTGATGGTTGCAACCCCTTTCAGGCAACTGAACAAAGTGGCCCCACTTGGTGCTGCTTGGCTGGGCTTGCCCTCAGGACCTTAGTAATGATCTCAAGCAGAGGCTCAGATGGTTGTGGTGAGATTATACGACGTGTTTGTAAGACGAGACATCTAAAACGGGGTACGTTGTGAATGGTATACCACGAACAAGACACAAACATGGCAACCCTGACTTAACAAGATGCGTTAACAACAAAGATACGCTGGGGAAAATAAACGACTATTTTTTTGTAACAGGGCCAGCAGAAAGCAGCCCAAAAGATGGCACAGCTACTCTCGGGAATAATTACTACAACATCTGTAGTCTCCCGCTAGTTTTGAGGCAGTGCCAAGGCTCCCACCCAGAGCCATTCTCGCTTGTGTGCAGGATGAGGAATGACCCCGTCAGACCTTCATGAGATGTCAGGCTGAGTCCTCGCTGCTGCGCAACCCCCTGAGAGCTGCTGGATGTTTAAGGAACCCAAAGAAACTGAAAAGTTTTTTAAAAGTTGGTATTAACTTCAAGTTGATGGAGCCATGCTGGAAGAGTATGATGAACACTGCCAAAGGTGGGTGGCTCCTCAGCTCTGATTCTGCTCAGTGGGGATGTCCAATTTCTCTTTGGAGGACAGAGCTGGTTAACCTATGCTCCCCACTGGCAGCAGATGCTCAGCAGAAGTGGGGGGCGATTCGTGCTTTGCACCCCCACAAACAGTGGGATTCACAAACTGCTGCTGGATTGGGAGCTCAGGAGAAGCCAGGAGCCAGAATCCTGCCTCTCACCGACAGTCGCATCCGCACCCTGCAAGGCAGCGGCTCCCGGCGCCCTGGTCCTGATTAGCTCAGGAGCTGTCAGATTCCTGCTGAGCTGGAAATAGCATCTTAACTTTTTTTTTTTTTTCCTTCTCTCCTTTTCCCCATTTGACAACCTCAGGAACGCCTGTAGATTGGGACTGTTACACCCATGCACGCTCAGAACAACCTTGCTCAGGCACAGACGACAGCTCTCGATGACAACGTGGACGTGACTGCAGACTAATCCACCTTGTTGTTCTGACACATTAAAACCGTCTCCGAAATCCCTGCACTGCCTGTAGTCACTCCTGTTACATATCTCTGTGCAGCCAGCATTCAGCCAGGCCAACATAGGAGAGAAGCACAAAGGAAAAAAAAAAATCCACATTTTTGGAAGATTCTTACTCCTTTGTGCACTAGAATTTTTCTTTTTCTGTGTAATCATGGAAATATATTGATAGTTTAGCTTTAAATATAGGTTGATCAACAAACTTTACTTAATACACACATCCTGCAAAGAACTGGTTTGCATTGAAAACACATTAAATGTGTCTCTAATAGCTAGAAGGACAGACTACTACCAGAAAAAAGGCAGTGAATTTAAAAACTATCTCTTTCTTGCATATTCTGCTCTTAGAAGCCCCTGGCCCCTGCGACCAACGAGAAAGTCCGGAGCAGTGAAGACTTGCCCTCGGCAGAGGAAGATGCAAGTTAAGCAACATTTAAACAAACCGGACATGCTCAAGCCCATGGGTCCTGAGGGAACTGGCTGATGTTAACAGAAGGCCACTCTCAACTATCTTTGAAGGTTTATGGGCATCAGAGGAGATTTTGAGGACCGCAAGAAAGCGCAAGTCCTGTTTTCAAGAAGCAGGATCCAATTTACTACAGGCAGGTCAGCCTCACCTCCAGCCTCTGGGAGGTGATGAACAAATACATCTGGGAACAATTTCTTTAACATACTAAGTAAAATAAGATGATGGGAAGTTGTCAGCATAGATTTATGAGCACAGAATTCACATCTGACCAACACAACAGCTTTCTGCAATGAGATGCCTGGCTCATCTCACTGAGATGAGAGAGAAGTGGATGTTATTTATCTTGACATGAGCAAAGCTTTTGATGCTGTCTCCCATAACACCCTCATAGACAGACTGATGAAGTGCAGACTAAATAAGTGAACAGTGAGGTTCATACCTGATCGGAAGGAATAACGAAGACAGAACCAGACTCTTCTCAGTGGTGTCCAGCAAAATGATAAGAGGTGATGGGTATATATGGAAATGGAAATACAGGGAATTCCATCTGAACACAAGCCCTTTTTTTTTTTTCCTGTGAGGTCAAACTTGGAACAGGTTGCCCAGGGAGGCTGTGGCATCTCCATCCTTTAAGATACTCAAAAGCCTGCTGGACAGGACCCTGAGCAACCTGCTTTGAGCAGCAGGGTTGGATTAAGTGATCTCCAGAGATGCCTTCCACCTCCACCCATTCTGTGATTACTTCCAAGCAAGTTAAACAAAACATCTGCAAGAACTACAATTCAAGAAAAAAATACTTGAAAGATGTGTAACTTAAGACAGAGATCATCTTAGGCCCAGCAGCACAAAATTTAAGTCCTACTGAAGCACATTTTAATTTCCTGTTTATGTTACACATGATTGTGCAATCTGTGTTGTCTATAAAGGAAAGACTTCATGGGGTGCTTCACTTGCAACAAGGACTTATGAGCACACACCTCAAACCCAGAATTTGGTTGTAGATGCTCACTATCACTTAGCCAGGGTTAATGAAACATCCTACCATTGAGCAGTTTCCACTATGACGAGGGTGGGTAAACAAGTCCAATCACACATGTTCTATTTTTAAAATATTAATTGTAAGCCACATAGTGTAAAACACAAAATTATGCTGGCTTTCATAACAAACAGTGCTTCCTGAGAAATGGCTATATTAGCAAACAAACACTGAAGATACAGAATTATTGTATTACTCCATGACATAATACTCTAAATCAAAATAGTGCTCTTCCTTTTCAACTCATACCAACATGTAAAAGCAAAGGACCAAATCTACAAACATTTATCCATTTATGTCAATTAACTGAAGTCAACAACCTGAATTACTGAACTGACAGCATAACAATATTCAAAATGGATACGCATAAACTTATTTGGAAACACTTGAAATTTTCAAATGCCAGCAAGTCACACCTGGCCAAACTTTTGGTAAATTAATTTGTAAGTACCTAATGAACCAATTAAGTGATTAACTGATTTAAACGCATCAAACACTAACTTGGGTCCCTATTTTCAAAAAAAAAAGAAAAGAAAGAAAAGAAAAAAAAGTTAAAGCCTTTAAAAAAATGCTTTTTGGCACCAAAATGATACTCAAGCTGGCCAGAAAACAAAGGCAAATTTTCATTCTGTTTTCTGCACCCAAATTACAGAACAAAACCCTATAAAGTGTAACTAGAAGGCTTAAAAACAAAGCAAAACCAAAATGAACTCACCGAACTGTGTCCTCACTTAAGTATCTTGTAAATTGGCCCAATGATTTCAGGAGGAGCTGAACTGACCCATGGTAAAACAAGCTTTCTAAAAGTCCACCTTTTGTTACCAGTTCTAATAAGTCAGTCAAATGGGTTGTAATAGGAAATAAATATTTCCATTTACAATCCTTTCTTAGAAAATTTGAGGCCAGTTCCCACCCCTCTACAGAAATAGATGCAACATGTGGCAAGGGAAAAAGAAGAACTCTGCAGGAACAACCTGCTAAGGTTTTTCCTGAAGCCTCCTGCTGGGTTTTGTAGCCTTTAAAGGAAAAAAGGCTTTTATTCTGCAGGTCTCAGCTTGCCAAACAGAGAGGCTCCAGGTCTGCTTGGTATCTTGCAATCGCTTTCACTCAGTGATTCTCTGTGGCATTTTCTTCCAGCAAAGCCAGCACAACTATTTTCATCTCCTGGTATCAATCAAACTTTCAATCAGGCTATTTGCTTAACCTAGCAATCCCAGAGGCTTCCAAGATGCCAGACTCTGAAGGCAAGTTCAAATGCTGCAAGTTGTTTGAGAAGCGAGGCAAAGCACCTCTTGTTCCACACTTCTGCAGGTCCAGATAATCTGCAGGCGAGAAGGGGAGCACTACTGCTGACCAGCTTGTTTTCCAAAGACACGGAGGGAGTCAACCGTGGAGATAACCTCCACACCTAAGCAAAGGCCTACATCATGGGATTACGTAGTTCATGCCTTGAAAAAAAAAAAAAAGGCCTATCTCAATTTTCAGTTTCACAGTAAAAAAAAAAATCTGTAAAATTCAAGGACTAATAGCACTGATAGAAGACAAATTCCTTTTAAATGCCCTAAACAATCTGGTTTTACATTTCAAGGCAACGAGTTTAATTTCTATTTCTGTTTTATGCTGAAGGGAAGTTTCCTTAAGCACCAAGCCTAAAAAAGGTAGCCCACCACATACTTGCCCACATTCATTACCTCTGAGTGCTGGCAATCACTGCTTACTTACTGCTGCTTATGGCTTTTTGCATGGTGGGAAAGGCTGATGGCAAGGCAACAGTTAATTTTTATTTTCGGTTCTTTCTGATCATATGGCTAGATTATTTTAGAAGTTGGTGTTCGTATATTTTCCCCTGGAGTTCCACAACTTTCTCTTATATTTCTTTCGCCCTTCTCCACAAAAATGTTCATTATTTTGTGGTTAGCTCTGTTAATTTTACCAATTGAAGTAGACCACTTAAAAAGCTACTTCCTATACAAGCTTTCTATGTTTCTATACATTAACCTATTTCTCTGTTTATTTCACTTTATTTAATTTGATCCATGAAAAAATGGTACACACAAAAATTAATGAGGAAAAGAACCCTAGAGGAAATAATACTAGAAAGCTACAAAAACTGAGGGGATGTATGTACATATGCTAAGGAAAAAAAAATTTTTTAAAGTTAAGGAAAAAAATACAACTAAAGTATCTACATAAAGGAGCCAATAATGACTTACTTTGATCTTCTAATTTAATCTCATCTGAAACCATTTCTTCAAGTAGCATTCTTTAATTGAATGGGCCACGCATAAGAAATCCAAATGTCCAGATAACTTATAAAAATACTACTAAATTCAGTTTATTCATACACGACAACATAAAGTACGCAAGATTTAACACTACGGTAAAGAGGAGAAATGAAGTGTAAAAATATTTTCTCTTACATCACCAAATGGAAGTCACACTCATTTAAGCAAATATTTTGCTATATTGATAGAAGCTAAATGCATGTTGTGTGTGGTTTTTCTTTTGGTTTGGGTTTTTTGTTTGTTTGTTAGTTTTGTCTGGTTGGATGGTTGCAGTTTTTTGTTGTTGGTTTTGGTTTTGTTTGTTTGTTTCAAAGCTTTGCTTTAGCTATTGCTTGTAAGCTTTTTTAGGTCTGCTTCATATAAAATGACACAAAAAGTTTGTGTTCACGTAATACTATCAGTGAAATGCTGTTTGCTTTTCACAACTTGTTTGTAACAAACATTTTAGCTCTCTCAAAAAGGTAAAGAATATAATCAGCAAACATCTTTGTGCCTGTCTTGTAAGGATACTCATCACCCATAGAAACGAATTTCACTAACTTGAGCCAATAAGCTCTAATCACATGTGGTAAAACTGATACGCACCAAAAACTTATGGACATGCTAATCAGCAGCAAGATACAACAAAATAAGCTCTTTGAAAACTACCAGTTTCCCAAACAGCAGCTGCATGGCCTCTCTTTCTGAACAGGGACTTCATGCTTCACGTTCAATCTGTGCACACCATTTTCTCCTTCTTCCCTAAATTCTAAACATTTTTCTTGCATTTACTTCTTCCGAGATTCAGTAGTGACAGTTTCTCCCTTACACTCCTACATATGTTTTGCACAAGCTGTTAAACAGAATTAGTCCATGCTCCTCTTTCATACTAGTCATCATTGGCCAACAACTTCTCCACAGAATGTGGTACACAAGAATCCAACTGACTTCACAGTTGCAAAAGCTCAACAGCAGCCAGACTATTGAACAAAACAGAGAAGGGAAGCACTTCTAAGTGATACCCCAACATGTTGTGGGACAGAAAGCTGCTTTTCCATGCTCTGAAGAAGCCCAATAAACTGACCTTAGAGAAACCCCAGTTCTGACCCTCACCACCCAGCTTCTAACTTGTGCAAACATACCTTGAAAGCCAGACAGAAGAAAGGTTTTCCCGACTATGATCATGCAGACCCTCAAAATGACCACAAGAAGTGTTTACCAGATGAAAACAGGTCCCAAGTGGCTGGCAGGGAAGGGGTATGGACACAGCACTGGGAAGACATGTTGAGCATGCCCAGTGTAAACTCTTTATGCTGCCTTTATCTGCCACAAGGGTGTCACTTATGAGGAGATAACACCAGAAATATTGCCTGGTATCACTTGGTTGTTGCACTGTGCACAATACAATAACCAAGGTTAGTTCAAAAGGACACCAACAGCAAGAGCGCTGGGTGAGACCTTTACCTAAATATGGAAGGAGATTATTTGTTTACCCTGAGCGTAAATGTACTCTTCAAATTCCACAAGTCTTTAATGCAAATTGTCCCTTACCATTCAAAGACAGCACAGGAAACCTTTAAAAAAAAACAAGTTAGAACTACCTAGAGGAATTAAGCCTTGTTGGTCTTCACAGACCTAGCAAAGCAGAAAGATTAACGTAAGCAAATCCCACCCCTCCCCCAAAGCCAACACAAAAAGGCAAAATTATACCCTGGTAATTCTTTCAGTTGCACTCCAATAAGATATCTCTTGGTAGTATACAAGAACAAACAGTTTTAAGGTGACAATCTAAACTCAGTGTCCTGGTTTTTTTTTAATAATTAAATAAAAATACTGGAAGAGATACCAGTAAGAAAAAAAGTGACACTGGAAAACTTGGCAGATTCTGGGAGATGAACAAATTCAAGTCTGAATGTCCTTCCTTCACCATGTGTTTGGACCACATGGCATGAGGAGAATATCAACATGTGCCGTACCTGAAACCCATGTCACAAAACAGAATAAACTGGATGATAATAAAGAACTAAGCTATTATGCAAAGGCTGATTTCCGCATATGTTTAAATCTGGCGGTCCCCTACGCCTCCTGCAGAGCTTTCTGCTCAGTACAGGATCCAGGAGGAAAGTGTATCACCAGTAACGATGGAGTGTGAGGAGCCTATATGGGTCACACTTAATGCTCTCCTCCACGCTGAGGGTGCAATTCCAGGAATGAAGAGTTAGTCATCATGTCTTCCCTCCACCACCCATCTTTTCATCTACTGCATATGCTGCTGTGCAGAGAGAGGCGTTCACACCTATGGGATGCTGCTAAGTCATGTGGGGACATGGCATGCAGGAAGCTGCTCTTCTACAGAAAACTCCTGAAAATACAGTGGACATCCCACTAGGATTTCTTTCTTTACATGGACTTCTATAGGATGTGAGATGGATGTCTCTGGTGGTTTCACGATACCTTTTTCCTCAATGAAAGCACCACTCTTCTTCTGCACACTCTGACTTTTCTCATGCATGCTAGGGAGGGGCAGGGAGCATCTTCTTACATCCTCTGCATATACTGTGAGGCTCAACAGAGACATAATAAAACATATAAATGATTTTTTTTTTTATGGTTTAGTTAGAGCAACCCTTGTGGAATTGTGATTCACCCCGAACGCTGTAAACATTTCTTGTTAGCTCACTACCAAAGCTCGTCTAAGAATCGGATAAGATCACGTGCAGCTATCTGGTGAAGCAAAGGAATGAGTCATCAGTCTGCAAGTTGAACAACAGACGAAATCACAGATTCAGACCCAGGTAAGCACAGGAATGAATGAAACACCAGCTTCCAAATTACACCTCTGGATAACACAGTCTAGGACAGCAACTCATAAACTCATAACTACCTGGCCTAGCATTAAAAAGCACACAGGGAATCCAGTGGGCAACTTAAAGAAAAACTCCATGGAATTCAAGGTGAGGGGGGTGAATCTCCCAGAAAAATGTTTCAAACAGCTGAAGGAATTCAATTACAGCAGTATACACCTCTGCAACTAACTTGGTCAAGTCTTGTGTCCTGTGTTCTTATAGATTGGGATAAATATTATGGATTAGGAAAATGTCATTTTTTAATAAACTAAGGTCTTTTAATTAATTTATAGTGAACTCTATTAGTTTTACTCCTACTAAAACTAGTACAACCTTCCCCACAGAAGGAAAGAAAAAGACAATAGTGCAAATGCTCTCTCATATTTTATTCAAGCAGTTTCTTCTTTGGGTAAACACAGATAGCAGTCTCAGAAAATGAGAGTACTTCCCACCAACCAAACTGACAAAAAATACTCAAATTCAGTTTGCAGTTTTGCTGGTCTAAATGTACATCATCTAGGTAATAAGTTCAGATTTCTACCAAAGCAACTGAAAGCATAACACATCCCTGGAGATATATAGTCTGATTACTGATGATGAGATAGCACAGCCCCAGCTGCTCAGTATTACACAAAGAAAGAGGTGGGCAGGTTCAGAGCAAGCTGCACATATTGGTTTCACTCCTATTCACAATTTACCCCTACTATTTCACTCACCCACTCACTCTTCACCAAAGCATGAAATGCCAGTTGCTTAGATTTAAGCTTCTCAATAGTCAGCTACTGCCATCACAAATTCCTAAATAAACTAACAAAATGCCACCATTCCACATAATCACTCCTGAACACCATGCTAGCCAAATGTATTTTCAGATGCTTCACTCTCCTCTCAAACTCTTCTGCCCTGCCACCACTAAACCAGCTGCAGTACCTGCACCAGCTTGCGACCGCAGCTCCTGCTCCTTCCCTGCCTCGAGGCAGCAGACCCTTCAGTGAGGACAGCTGTGGGCACAGTACACACCAGGGCTACTTTGTCCCCCAATCTTCACCTGCACCTATACCTCTCCGAGCATTGCACCCCATTAATCACCCCTTCAGTCACTGCATGCTACACAGATGGCAGTAACTCCTCTCCTGTGAACCTTCTCCATAGCCAGTGCAGGGTTGCCTGAGCTACCTTAGCCCTCAGCGAGAGAGAGACAACGGAAAGAAGGAGATTCTAGGAGCAGGACCTTCAGCTTTGCTCTTTGGGAAACTTCTCCCCACCCAGCTGGCTCAGGTGCAAGATTTACAGGTTAAATTGTTGTCACTCTCTTCCTAATACCACTTTATTTGAGCCCAGACATGCTGCAACATACTATGCACCGACTGCACCAGTGCACAGGGCAGGGTGAACATGCTGAACACACATGGCTGAGAAAGGTGAGGACCTCATCAAGAAAAATAATACTGAAGATAAATTAAGAGGGAGAGTGCTGAAAATGGGGCAGTACAGGATGATATGCCATTTTGGCACTTCTAGCATGTCACAAAAGGGGAATACTAGCAAATTTTTATATTGATACCTCCAAACCTATACTCCCAACAGCTTAACAGAAAGGTAATTTTAAAGGCTATAAAGATTACTTCCCTTTGTCTCCAATCTGGACCTGCTTCTTCAAAGGTCCTTTCTTAAGGTAGCTCAGCTTCTATCTCTGTTTCATGGCTTCTAATTAACTTATTTCTCATTTTAAGTGTTTACAGCTTGGGAATTGAAAAAGCAAAGGGATAGGTGATGAGCAGAAGGAACAAAAACTGGCTGTGCAGGATGCCCACTCCAGGAGCTGGACCACCTCGCCTGTGGGCGGGATGGTAAGCAGCTTGGGGATGTCTCCTTCCTGTTCGTGAAAACGCGAGGGGCTGTGAAAGGTTGTTTTCCTGCCAGATTGCGGCTGTATCACACGCACCACGCAGTCACCCTGAGCACCCCTACCACACACACAATTAAATTCTGTCAAGCCACTACTGACCACCCCTAGTGCACAGCACATGGCACATTTTAATTTAGCATTAGCAAAATACCAATAGCCCCTGCGGAGACTTGGATATAATTCTACTCCAAAAACATGTTCAAAAGCAAAGGAGCAGCAGTGAATAATAATTAATAATTGTTAGCTCTTGCATCATTTTCATACCTATACTGAATATCTTGGAAAGGATAGCTCCTCTTCCCCAACAGGAATGCCAGAAACAATATTTTTCTGAAAAGGAAGACCATTCCAGATTGCAGATGTTAAGTCTACATTTTCCTGTCCACATTTCCTAAACTGTTGAGATTCTGGAAGATGAAGGAACAATAATTCAGCATGTAAAACTGCAGCTCAAATATTTCCAGCAGCCCAGCAAAATCCTCTTGCACACATTCCTGTGAGTCAAAAACCCAATCTGCTGCGAGGCACAGCATGTACCTCCTGGCAATAGTGCAGATTTATGTTTCTGGTCTCTGGGAAGTCACTGCTGTGTAAAAGGATATGACTGGCTTTACAGGTCAAGGTAAAATCTATTGCCCTGAAACTAAACAAAAATGTACAAGAGATCTTGCAGCCTAAACACACAGAGCTATCAGAAGAGGTTGAGAGGTAAGATACACCATCACTGATTTATACAGTTTAAATAGCACAGACAATACCTTTCTTCTCCATTTGACAACTTCTCTTTTTGCTTTACATTTTCCTTGCTTTCTAATCCTTTGGAAACCTCACTCATGAGGGAGAATATGTCACATTTCCCCTGGAATGAAATTGGCTTATGACACATGGTATAATTCCAAAAATACATAATGCATTAATGTGACACACTCCTGTCATCAAGACCTTAATTTCTAACATCTTAATTTCCAGATACAATCAAAAAAATTTCTTTTCCTCAGCCATCTAATTTGTTTCACTTTAAGAGGGAGAGATTCTTCCCACCCAACCCAGGGTTGTTCACATGGGAGATTCCCAAACCTCTGGGAGAAGGTCAGCTTGAGTCTCTTCTTGAATGTACTATATTCTCATCCTAGCAAGTGACTATTAGTGAGCTGCTTTTCTCAGCCAACACTTTGTATTTTAATTCATACCTTTTACTGACTATTTCCCCCCCTCTTTCTGTGTGTTAGTTTTTCCCCTACTCTTGTGTTCCCATTAACTCTTTTCTTTCACGTCAGTTCTGCTATCTGGACCTATGTGTCCATCTTCTTCTCTACCACCAGACTACCATGCATGCTACAAGTGATTTCAAATTTTGCAAATGACTATAGCAATGATTTCTATGCAATACTCTGCAACTCTAGGGGTGTCATCTGACAATTGTTCAAGTAGAACCCCAAAACTTAAGTGGGGCATTTTCTGTAAAACAGATGTGCTTCTGCTATATGAACTTCTGCCCTCCTACCTTCTCTAGAATTACAAGGGCTTCTCTTTTGATGTAAAAAGGCAGGGACAGAGAGAGAGGAGATATCTGGATATACCGAAAATCTTTACAATGTCTTCTGCTGTAGTCTGTGAGTCAAAGAACCGTAAGAGATCCATCTGCTCACAGGCTTGTGACCTTCCTGGTGAATTTTAGAAGTCATACACTATCTTAGATAAGTTGCCTTTTTATCTTCACAACAGACCTCACCTGGTTAAATATTACATATATCTCACAGAAAGAAGAAGAATTACTTGTAAAGCCAGTATTAAAATGCAACAGACCCTTTTTTCTGTATTCCATAGTGCTGAGCTACCCCTGCAGTGACCTAAGATGTAGGGACGGCTGAGTAGGAAGGGACAGAGACATAGCACTATCAATGCCACCACAGGCAGGGCTGTCACTGCCTGATCCAGCATCACTGCCTTTCCCTTATCTCTCTCATCACAAATCTTTTTCTCACCCTGCAACCCCAACTGTATGTATACACGAATTAAACTATCTGGTGCTATTTTTTTTTTTCACAGAATGTCCAAAATTCTTACTCCCCGGTTTCAGAGTTTGATGGAACATAAAATAATGGGAGCGCACCCCAAAACCGATAAACCCACCCCAAACCATAAAATGATGTTCCTGACATCAATGTTGCCTCTCTAAATCAGCTCTAAATTAATATATCAAAAGGAAATTATGTTTTCCAGAAATAATATATACTGGTAATTATTTTTCATAGCCCTTCAATACATAGCCATTTGCACTTGAGAAAGACAATTACAAAACATTATTCTGACTCTATGAAGCACCAAAACTAAAACAGTGCATGTAATGTAGGAGCATACTTCCTTTGTACTTCTCTGTGATTCTGTAGAGATATCTGGGAAAAACACAAACCAACATTACCTGTGTCCTCTCCCACTGTTTTTTGTTCAATTCCTTCATGGTCTCACCATGGGAAATCAGAGAACCTTTCACTGTCACGAAGCTGCATATCCTGGACATAAAGGAAAACCAAAGCTCTCATTTTTGGGCCAAATCCCTTAAATGGGAACATTGCCCATGTGACAGCACCCTGGCTGAGCCCTGTAAGAGGTCAGGAGGCAGGAGGTGATATAGTGATCCTACAATTCCTGAGTGCAAGGTCAGGGAAGAAAGCAAAGGCAGGTGCTGGTGGCTGCAGAGGACACCTGAGGAGCCACTCCATGGCACTGCACACACGGGCCAAGGCTGATCCTACTTTTCCTTTCCACCTGCCTGAGCAAGCAGCCCAGCTAAGTGCACACAGCACCAGCATGGAGACCGCTCTCTGAATGTGCTCTTTATACCATATATGTTGGCCAATTCAACCAAAAATACACCCCAATTCTGCCCAGCGCCAAACAAATGGAGCTGAAGTGCTACTGCCAGGTTGGAGAAAATGGTCCTGACTTGGGTCAGCAGCTCTAAAAGAAAGAGAGAAGGAAAGGCTGGAAGATGTGTCTTCACAGGGTCAGAGACTCTTCGCCATGTCTTTGTCACTAACTACTGTTTTTCTGCTAAGTTTGCATAATCCTTTGCATGACAAAGTATGTTTGAGACAGAATTTTTTTTTTTTTAAAGAAAAATCCTTTTGTAGATTAAATTAGTGAAGCTATGAAGGCTAAAAAAACTTCAGATTACAGATTTTACCCTGGCCTACTTCATTACACACCTCGTGTGCAAATTTATTACAGGAAAACATTATCTAATTAAATTTATTATGCTTTGACTTTTTTTTGGTTAACTTAATTAAAAACTTCTCAATTTATGTAATTTATTATGACATGACCATTGTTAATGAAGCTCACAAAAGGTACTGTTGGGTAAATTAATGTAAAGGAGATGAAGCAGAGCAGAATGAGGGATTATGTTCTCAGACTTCTGAGGCAAAGAAGCCTGAAATAAATGCAAGTTGTGAGTGTTTGGAGCAGAGAGTGTATTCATTGTAATTATTTCAGACTGCACGCTGATTGCAAAAGATTAACATAAACAGGAGTTGTTATTGCAGATGTTTCTATTTGTGCTAGGAAATCCCTTGAATATAGGAAGCACGGAATAAAAAATGTGAAGATGCTGTATTACACCATCGTAACTTTTGTTCTATTTTTTTTTTTCTGTTCTGGACATACCAGAAGAAACATAAATAAAGCTCTTCATGTACAGGCCTTGAAGGAAAAACACCATTCCTCTCTGGTAACATAACAAAGCATCTAGATGTAACTGCACTGCTCAGCAGTGAGTGTTTTGGCACATTCTCTCCTCCCTCCCAGAAGTGCCCTTATACTGCACAGCACTAGGTTACCCTCCAGAACCTATGTGGCCTGCAGCTAGAACCATAGTCAGTACAATAAAACTGAATAGTAATTAACAGCTTTTAAGACCCTCGCTCCTCCATTCACAACACTAAATTGTATGCATAAATAATTCACATGTAATTTTGATATTTCTGACTCCCTTTCTGTATTAAACGATGGCAAAATTTCCATTCAGTCAGGAAAAAAAATACACAAATTATTCTTTCTGAAAATTTTCTGAAAAGCATAAGTAGGTAAAAATGTCTAATGATAGCACTGGAGGTGTATACAATACATCTCATCACATCTACTTCACTTCCTGAGTTTTCATAATTTGCTTTCTTGTCTCAGTAGGATCCAAATGCACAGAAACCAAGAAGAGAAGGGCTCTTGGCAGGGCTTTTCGCCTCTAACTTCTATCTACTCAGGTCTATCACTGCAACAATTTTTAAAATAAGAATTGTACAGCTTCAAGCTCTTCAGTTATTTGTGGACCAGCTGTATGAAGTACCCTCCACACTTGCAGAGATTGGTATGAGTCAAAGATGCCGTATTGTACTGGTCAGTACAATATCTGTCTATAGGCTGGACATCATTTCCTATGGTTCTGCATTAAACATGAAACAAAAAGGTCATAAGGCCCTTTCCACACAGCAACATACATCTCCAGGTATGCTGTATTCCTCGGTCACAAACATCAGGGCAGTCAGCTACACCACCATGGGCCAGACCCCAGAGCTTCACCCCACCACCTGGAGACCAAGGGGGTGCAAGAACCTTCCCTTTACATTCCTCAGCCTTGTGCTTGCTCGGTCCTGGATGGTGCCAGGAACGCATCAGACCTAAATCCAGTTTTCTTGGCCCAGAAAGGACAAGGTTCCCTGCTGCCTGGGACTCGTTAGGTCATGGGGCCAGTGTCCACCGAGACAGGCCCAGGCCTCTAAGCACCTGCAGTGACCACTCCTGCTAGGAGATGGGCCTGGTTCCTTCCCAAAAGAGATCAAGCCGTGGAGGAGGATGGTTGTGGCCAGTGGTTTGAACGCTGCCAGGAACCAGAAGCCCACAGAGCACGTCTGTCTCGCAGCACAGGCACTGCCAGGGCGCCTAGTTAAAATGTTTTTAGCAGCAAACTCCACTGACAGCACAGCACATCTCACACTCCAAATCCGTCCCTCTGTTTCAATGTTACGAAACAGCATCATCGACTGCAGTTCAGGCAGGGCTTTAAAATAAAATGTACTAGCACAAAAACAACAGCCCTGTCTAACATTTACAGAGAGACTTTCGGCGGAGTGGATCTCATGGGATTTCTTAAGTTTTTCCAAGCCAATTGTATAATGCCACAGGTTTTCACAAGCGTAGCTAAGGGCAGAGTCTGGGTCTCCGTATATAAGACTTCTTCTATTCACTGCCAGCTGCAAGGGGTCAAATACTGACAGAGCACAGAAGCAATTCCACATAACAACATTGCCAAGGATGGAAAGCATGGTCTGTGGCAGAGGGAATTCACTGCAAGCACAACGCAACTGCTGGGCTGTGAAAAAAGAGGGAACAAGAAAAAAAATAAGACAGAAATGCTCTTTCCCCAACACAGAACAGTAGGGTTGCAACAGAAATTTTACCATACTTGCAGGAGGGAACAGGGAATTTATAGCTACAACTACAAATTCTGCAAATCGTTTCCAAAGGACTGTCCTTGAACGACTGAACCAAGATCCCAATCTCCCTGAACTAACTACATAACAGGGCTCAGCAGGAATGAAATGCATTGTATAACTGTCACTTCCATCATTTTGAGCGGAAACTTGTTTTAGTAGCCTGTCAGATGACAAGGGTAGATATGAATTCAATAGATAATACTTAAGTCCCAGAAATAGTTATTTCAAGTATTTTTATATCGCAAACTAGGAACAATACCTCAGTTCCCATTTGGACATACACTGTGGTCAAATCAGTATGAATAACACCCATTCTTAAGGTGTTTTCATTATGATTTTGCAGAAGTCTATCACAAACTGAAACAGCATGAGGATTATGGACATAAACCTACTATGGCTTACACCCACCTTAATCAAAGCATATTCAGTGAGCTCAGATTTATGCAGGTTTACCTCGAGTCCTTAAATGTGAGTGATTCTCAAGTGGAAAAAAAAAAACAAAAACAAAAACTACAATACTGATGTTTCCAAAACAAAGAGCAACATAACGACTAATCGGAACACCTCCGTACAACTCTGGTCTCAGACCTGAACCGACACACATTCCCATGGCTCCTTCTGCTGATAAGAATCCAGCTCGACCTTCAGCAGACCCATCCATCAGCTCTGGCAGGGATACAGAAGGACATACCTGCACCGAAAGTCTTTTGCTGCCCTGCTCCATGTAACCCAGAGACCACACAAGACATTAAACTGGTGCATGGAAAGAGTCTTCTGCAGCTGACACCTCTAAGAGAGGGGAAAAGGTAACTTTCGAAAAGCAGCAACAATTAAAGAAGAAGAGAGACAGTAAGATAAAAAGAAAACAGTACAAAGTAACATTCTCGTTAGAATCCAAATATTTGCAAGGAAAATTACACAAAGTTTACTTTTTATTAACTTGTTACACTGCTATGCTATAACAAAACATTTCTCCACCTTTGACTGGGAAATGCAGAGGTGCTAGACTTGCTTATGCCTTTAGAAGACTTTTCTAATCTACCACTTGAGAACATCTTACCTTCTTATTCAGAACGGCCATTTCCCCCTGAGAAAGACCTATCCGCCTCCCATTTCAGACCTCCTAAGCTGACTCACATCTTCTAAAACTCTTTTTCTTTGTTGTGCCAACATCTTTAATGGACTTCGTTCTTTAAGCATCACTTTCATTGAGAGAAAAATTAGAACAAGGTTTTAAAAGTTCTGGAGAAGGAAAAGAAAAAAAATGGCTGGCAAGTTAGAGATTTTAAACCCACACTGCAAAATGCCACATGGGACTCCCCTGTTGCTGAGAACATTGAAATCTCACCTACGTACCCTCCCCTGCACCATGCCACTCACTAAGGGAAAATAATTGAGCACTTCTTCTCAGTAAGGTTTTGGAAAAGACCTCCTGAAGTCCTGAACTGCAAGCTTGAAGGCCTTATGCGAACCATGGCAATTAAAAACATCCTCAACTCACACTGACAATATTCATGTTAAAACCTCAAATGGCTGTATTTGTGAGTGCAGTAACCATAACTAAGTTTGGAAGCAGCAAGTACTTAAAACTTGTCATCATTCCTTGTTATCATTCCTCTTACGCCCTGGATCAGCCACCCATCCTATAATGAAACTTCTCTTTTATAGAACAGCCCAGCTCTTCAACAGACTTCCAAGAAGATGACTTCTGAGGGAAGCCCATTACTACTCATAGCTGTGAGTCCTTTACACAGAAACCCAGAGACAGATCTGTCTGAGATGCTTCCCTGGATGGTTAAGGAGCTTCATGACTTGCCCTCTGTACCAGTGTCCATGTCTCAGTCCTGACAAATTCCCATGTCCTGTGCACACCCAATATGCCCATTTTCTATGGGCCCAGGAAAATGCCTCCATTAGGGCTGCAAAGAAAGTAATTGTAGGTTTAGCAAGGATATGCTTTAGCATCACCAGGATATTTTATCTTTTACCTCTCACTGGCAGTACAAATGTTGCAGGAAATGTTTCAGCATGCCCTGATCTTTCTGCCTTTCGTCTCTTTCGTCTCTTCAGATGAACCATCTTAAACTGGTATTTTACCTGGTATATCCCTGCCAGCTCTTTATAGACAGCATTTCCCTCTCATGCCACCCCCAACCTGACAAATGCAGGCTCAGACTGAGGAACACTGACCCTGTCACATCTTATAAACTATTGCTGAGAGAAGCTGGAGCTTTTGGTTGGTTGGTTTGGAGTTTTCGTGGTGGTGGTGTTTTGTTTGTTTGCTTTTTTTTAATGGATGGGTGAAGAAATCAAGTTGCCACTTCAAATGAACGCAGGGTCAAACCCCTAATGAAAAAGCAAAGGCTTTGACCAGCAAGGGGAACTACACCACAGCATAAAGATGCAAGGTGAACTTTACAATGTTCTACAGAGCCCCTGAAGTAAAGAGGTGTTCCCCAAAGTCATGGTCTGATGTGGCCATAGGTGCACCCTGCCTGCAAAGGCCCAGTTCCTTCTACGGCACAGACATCAAGGCGCCCATACTACTGATGCCGCAGGGCAGCAGGGTACCCGACTTCCAGCCCAGTTTTGTCTTTGCTTGTTATCACAGTCATTGATAAATTGAGGAAACTCCGAACAATCTGAGGAACACAGCGTTCCTCTCTAATCTAAAAAAGTACAGGTTATGACACAGAATGCAGGTTTCAAAAGGTATACACAGCTGGGCGCTTTTTTTCCACCCATTCTGGTGTGAAAAAGATGAAAGGGTAATATAATTACACTTTTTTTTTTTAATATTGAATTTGTTTTGGAAGAGAAGACACAGAGCACTCACTTTTAATTCCCCTTTTCCAGGTTCATTCTTTATTTAGTAAGAACTATAAAAATTCTTTTGAAGTAGTAATATATTCAAGACTAATAAAATCCAAGTGCAAAATATTTTCAGAGGCAGCTTAGGTACAATTATTAAGTTGTCAAATAAAATCGTCTAGCCTAAATTATACTGGAGAAGGGACAAAGTTTACAGCTAATTTCTCAGACTGAAATGGAACTGTTTCCAGGAGCAACCCTTCTATCCAAGATGCTGCTAGGTATCTCCAAGAACAGTCAGGTATGTGGGTGAAAACAGTGAACCTGAGTAAAGCATCAATGTTAGTGAGAAGCTCATCTCTCACCAATCTGCAATTTTAACTACCATGAACTCTCCACCTCTACAGTCATCCTACCCCTACTCACATCAACTGCCACAAGTTCAGTATCTGTAATTAAAAACAAACATGTTTTTTTTTCCAGATGGCAATAGTGAAGTACACTTCCCTGATAGCTGATCTTTAGAAATTATTTTTTTGTCATGTGTGGTATTTAAGTCACGAAAAAGCTATCTTGTCAGTGCCCTTTACCTGCAACTCACTGCTCCAAAGTGAAGCAACAACGGAAGTCAGAAAGGCTGAGACTGCAGAGCTCTATTAGCTCTGGCATACACACATCTGCACTCGCAAAAATGTCATTTTTGCTACAGTACAGGTATTTCTTAAACTCAACTATCTATTTAAAACTTTGCCTTAAATGTTTTTAGAAGAAAGGTAATAATAATATTCTTTAAAAAAAAAATAAATTGAGGAAATTGAGGATGCACAGCAAATTGAGAAGGCTACTTGGAGTAGCCAAGTGAATGGCAGAACACAGGTGGTCACAGGATCAGCCCCTAGCTCCCTGCTGCTTTGCATTAATGAAGCACTACTCTGCAAGCCTGACAGTATTTTCGTATCCCTTTACAGAAGCCCAAGTGACTACTCCATATTAAATGCTGTACTCCACAGCTTCTAGAATCAGAATTTAAAACGAGCAGTTTTAGCCCATATGACTAAAATTGCTTCGTTAAAACAACAAAGAAGACACAATAACTCCAGTCAACAATACTCCTTTTGAGGAGCCCACAGAAAGCCAGAGCTTACCAGCTCTGAAACTCCACAGCAAGAGGAAAAAAAAAGACCTGTGTAACCTGCAGTGTCCTCATTCACCTCATGTTTTTCTAATGATTTCCCAGCTAATTCGACCATCTATAAACTTTTTAAAGCGATTTACTTACCATCAAAGCATGGCTCGTCAAGTCATGCATGCCACAGTGTAAAAAACACAGTGCATGGAGATGACACTGCATGGAGAGAGTTTCTCTTGGGGAAGGCTAGGTTCTTCTCTGGAGAAGGGACAGAGTCTGAATGTTTGTGGTGTGGTGATACAACCACACAAAAAGTCCAAGTTGGAAAGGTATTTTTATACAAACTAATCCTGAAATTAATGCAAAATATATTTCATTGGATCTGATCTGCAGTCTGATTTCATATCAAGAAAGCTCCCCAGCACGATAGCTTTTTGTGTGTAAAAAATATACATATTTTTGAGCCAAAATCAGTGGCAGAGGTGTAATACCAAATATCCCGATGGCTAGCTTGCCAGAAAGAGCAGTGCAGACAACAAAGACTGAATATGAGAGGGTACATCAATTATCGCTGCACAAACGAGATCAAAAGAACAGCACACAGCTGATATGCTCATAGTTGTTCATGCAGCATGACAATGAGAAGGGCTGAGATGGTATTAGACAACACAACAGCATGCATTCAATTTTTACCAGATTGATGCAAATACATATATATTTTTTTTGCTTGCAATCTAAGAAGTTGCAATGCTACTGACACTGCACAGTGACTGTTGTTCAATGTGTTAAAAAAAAACCTGCTATAATTAAGGAATTGCTTGGCCTCTGTCCATTTTGTTCCACACTGCTGCCTCACACTTGCTTAAAGAGCTGAGAAAAATTGTTGAAAATGTGGCAGATAGTGGAGGAAAAAAAAAAATCAACAACACAACACAAACAAACCACAAACATGTTAAGCTTCACTGGTTCAAATTAGGCAGTATTTGTACAGATGGAACACCTGCCGTGACTGGCAAGAAGTCATGTCGCTTTGCAAGAAAAGTTTTTGGATCGAAAGTTATTGAAATACCATTTGTATCCATCAGGATTTTTTTCTGAGCCAAAGATTTAGGTTTCTTACATGTATAAATCCTGTCATCTCCTACTCCAGCAAAATAAGTATTTATGCATGAGAGCTGCCAACAAGCATACCATGTAATTGATGAAAATGATGAGCAGAATACATATAAAATTTCTTTTGTCAAAAGGCAAAAACTGTGAAAGATTCTGGAAGCAGGAAATGTCCAGTACATTTTGCTAACAGAAATTATTAACCCTTCAATGACATCCGTCAGCTTAAAACCTAAAATGGGATCAGAAATCTGGACTGTAGGGACATGACATCTCAGCTTGGCAGCCTCAATACGTACTTACAGGGAAAGGACTGAGTGCTGTCATCCATGTGCTGCCTTTAAGCCAAAGTTCAGATTTTCTTATTATTTGAGTTGGTGTGCTCTGGTTATCTGCAGTGTGTGAGAAGTGACAACTGTAAGTTTGAGAGATACTGCGTTTTGGGAGTTGTTTCACTCTAAGTTCGAAGCTCCTAGAAATCAACAATTTCCCATTCGTATCCCATTTTATAACCATTTTCTTTGAAACAGTTTGGAATCTCTCAGCTTTAACGAAGAGGAGCTATCCTTGCAGCAGCAGAGAGAAGATCAATACTCTTATCTACAGAACAGGACCAGGCACACCCAGAGAACAGCAAAACCCGAAAACGAGCACTTAAAAGCAGTTCTCCTCTGATACATGCCTTCCCTTTTAGTGTTGTGCAGATTGGGACCGACACGTACTCATGAACAGAAATACTCTATTACAAACTTGGTTAAAAATAGACTGTTCAAAAGTCACCAATTCTCATCTCGATGACTTGTTGTCAACAAAGCTGAAAACAAGGGCAAAAAGGACGTTTAGAAACACTGTCAGAATATTTGAAGGTTGCAATGACACTTGTACTCCATTAACTTCATTTCAGGAGAAAAGAACTAAGGGTCATTCTCTCTTTTGACACTAATAACAATAAATAATGCTTAATAATATGGAGGAACCAAGATAAGTTCTAAAGACCATATGCAGCACATCTAGGAAAAAAAAAAACCAAACAACCGAACACCACCAAGCCCTAGCCAGACTTGCTATGAAGACTGACCCCTGGATTTAGTAACTCCCAGTCTTGTGAACAGTCTCCTGCCTTTGCTTATTTTCCCTCTTCTGAAACTCCTACATTTTAATGTATCGATTCAAGATTTTTTTTCTTGGAAAATACCGTTTTTGCCTACATGGAGGAAAGTATAACAGAGCATCACCATTTCAAAACAAAACTTCAGACTAAAGTGTCAGAAAAGGTGTTCTGTTTTTTAAGGTAAGAGTGTATTGAAAATAATACACAAATACTGCTATGTGAAGAATTAAAATTAAAAATAATTTAAATGGAAGCCTGAATAGATTGTGCTAACTTTCATTACCCAATACAAAATAAAAATGTTTTTAAAAGGTCAAGAATTAAAACACTGGTAGCTTAAACTTGTTTTGGTTTTAATGTTCATAAGTTGAAGTTTTGTCAATAAGATACATAACCACCATTGCTTGCTTAACCACATATGCCCTAGCAAGCAACTTCATATAAAATTTTTGTTGTAGATTCGCTTCTAAGGGGAAGAACTACTTGCCTCTGTTCTTAAAGGAGGAGGAGTACCTGCTTGAACTGAACACCATACACCCAGTGCTTTTGTTTCTTTTTAAATTATAATGCCTTTACAATAGCAAACAGCATAGATTCATTTGAATGTCCAAAGACTTCACCCTTTTGCTGCAAATTATTCACATGCACATAAAAATGTATGCTTTCTAAGTATTACAAAAATAATTTGCATTAAGCAAATTCTGCCAAAGCGATACACATTTGTAATCTAGATGGGGGAAACAACCCTCACATGCTTTTCACATGTCCCACTAACTCTCAGTATAAGCATATTAAATACTCAGTCATTCTGGCACTCTAATGAAATGTTGAACGCTCACAATCTTTACATACAAAACATGTTTAGTTAGCACAGTTGCAATAGAATGCAACCCTGTTTTGGTAAACTGCAAAAAAATACTCGCTTTAATATCAATGCTATTATTTGTTGGAGGAATTGGTAACTTTCACTGCAGCTTTGACAGAAGGTAAAATGATAATGCCATTAAAACTAACAGCATCCACAAAGTATACCTCTTAAGACAGTCTGTCGCTAAGGCATGTCACCTTTGAAAACACATGCCCTGTTAACCAAGGTTAGGCATCCAAAGGATGAAGCACAAACATGAAGCGACCCCCAGGAGAACATTCCCTGTCAGACTTCCACAATTTGAGTAAAATACAGGTTGTTATGTAAGCACTGCAATACACTGATTTATACAGATAATATTTTCCAACTGAAAACTCTATGGAAATTTTAAATCCATCCCCTGTCCCTTCATCCTTTCCTGTCTACCTTCTACTTTCTTTATGCAGCTTCCCAACTTTCTTTTTATTCTGTTTGTCTCTCCTTTTACTACCACTTTATAACCAGACTTTTCATTTATTGTTCCTTAAATAATTAAATAGTGTCCATTTGCTTTCCTGCTTCCAAGCCAGAAGAGCATCTCATTTATGTGCTAGCACTCACTTCTAGCACCTTTCACTTTCCTTTTATTATCATATCTTTATAGCACTATTTGGCAGGCAGAGATCAACTTTTTTCTTCTCAAATAGTAAGTTAGCAGCTTTATGAAATTGTTATTACTGTAGGACATAACTAATTTCAAACACACACTAACTAGTTGAACTGACCCTGAAAAGCAGAGGTAAACCTTAATCAAGAACACCAAGATCTGCAGTGCTAATTTTAAGTAAAAATTCCAATTATCCAGTTCAACGTATCTCTGAAAAGGCCTTTTACCAACCCCATTTACTCAAGGGGCATTTTTATCTCCTTTCTATCTGTTGACTTGAGACACAAAAAGCCACGTTAAATCCATCAGAAGGGCTTCTAGCCCCACTGAAATCAGCCAAAACATCTTTTCCAAGTCCCATGGCAAGCCCATGGCACAAGCAGGGAGCGGAGCTGGAGGGCTTCGGTGCAACCCCACTGACCCCTTCATCTTTTGGTAAGTCAAACTACCCAGTTCAGCCACTGCCTTTCTCCTGGCTGTCGTTTACTTTTCCCCTGTTTAGAGGGCATCTGGCCTTCTTCATCTATTCCCGTTTTTCTCTCTCTCTCTTTTTCATCCCTATAAAAGTTCACATCTTCCAGAGAGAGAAACCACATTTAAATTCAGCTACCATTGCTTTTTCCTTGCCGATGGAAAGCAGAACTAAAGAGGTGTGCTGATCCTTACAGTAAAAGGCTTTTCCCATGTCCAGTGTTGGTCACTGCATAAAGAAGCTAATTAAAAAAAAAAAATAAATCTGCTTGCCGAAGGCACTCAATAGAGCATTTAAATATCCAGGGGGAGAGGAATAAAAGTCACTTCCTCATCGGGTAGCAGTAAGCATTGTGTTTATTCTTCAAAGTTCAAACCTCCATGTAAAAAAAGCCAGCACCAGCTACAAATGCTGCTTAGTCTACAGGGGTAAGCAACGCAAGTCATCAGTGGCACGTATGGATGCAGACACCAACTACCCACAGAAATCTTCACGAAGCAGCAGCATACATCTTTAACTGCTGTGAAAGAATGAGATCCTCCTCCACAGTGGGTTTGGCGATTGTTTATCTAAACCATGAGCTCCGATGAAGCCGCGAGTAAAACCGATACCCCATCATCCTGCTTTTTCTCCAAGATGCGCCCACATGCCCGCTGTACATCCAGACTGACAAACTGCACCAGAACGCCAGAAGCACAGAAACTACTTTATGAAAAGAGCTGGATTAAAACTAGAAGCAGAAATTTAAATTCACCAGAACAACTCCAAATTTGATGCTACTTCTGCTTGTAAATCCAATGTGCTATGGTGAAGGCACACCTTGTTCATGCATATATTTACAGACTGTAATCCATTTAAAAATACTTATTGAATGTGCTGAGAAGTTCCTACACTCTTATTGCTTGTAGTTTCTGCAGACATATTGACATTTTATTCATACCAGCACTGAAGTGCTCTAGCAAAACTGTACTTTCTGGAGGTTACTTTCAGTAAATAAAATAATATTTTAAAAGGCTTGGACAAGCAAGCCAAGGGAAGTGCTACATATTCCATGACCTCAAATAATTTATTCTTGGCTCAGAATACCATCATGGTAAAATAAGGTTCTGTTCTGTTTCTAAATTTCACAGCTCCATAACAGTTTTCTTTAAATTCACTAACAAATTTTATTAGATGAAGCAAAATTATAATTATTATTTTGCTAGCCACAGAACACTAATTAAATCGGCATTCTCCAGTGAGGGTTGATCCAAAGACCATGCCTACACATGACAACAATGTGAATCTTGTAAGTCATCTCAAATGCAGCATTCTACTCTGAGAAAAAGTACCTCCCTTAGTCCATCTTCTGATTAACTGAAATGGTACCAACAAATATATCTACACATATTCCTGCTTGCTTAAATTATTCATTTCATTAAAAAGTTTAAAATCATCCTGCCAGTGAGCCATGTATACCTTGTGTTATTCATATAAATATATTCCCAGTTAAGTGACAGCAAATACCTTTAAAAGCAAGATTCAGAAGTGCCTTATTATTTAACTGAACATCTAGAGGTGGTTTTATAATACAGCAGTACATCTTCTTTGGGCTTAGACACTCAAGTTAGCGCTTCTGAGTAAGGCTGAATTTTATGAATTTCAGTTCTACTGCTTGCAGGTTATTTCTTAAGCTGACATATCATGCGTTTGCTCTGAAGTTACTCTAATGCAGCTTCAGTGTGAGCAGGAGGAGATTCCTGTCTTCTAAAAGATTTGAAATGTAGACCTTGTCATGCACAAGGAAGAGACAAATCACAAATGTATCCTTAAATTAAGTCTTGCTATTCTGCTTATCTGTAGCAAAGCTCTAATGGACTTCACTAGCACAGGACTGGATCCAGATCACGAACTTGTATGCCTATTAAATGATACTTTGTTTTCGATTAATCTCTCATTTAAGGCAAAATACATTGATTCTTGATAGTTGCAGATACACTCCTCTATCTCATTCACTCAGGCCCTGATCTCCAAGATGCCGAGCAGCTTCAGCTCACCCCAAGGCAATGGAAAATTACGATCACCCAGAGGAGCTCATCTTAGTTGCACTGAAGTTGGTGCCAATTTTACAGCAGATCTCAAGGAAAGCAAGATCCAGTCTTAGTGACCCAACCAGCAATAGCTGAAAAAATGTGAGAGGTCTGGTGGACTTAACCTCCAGTTCTTATCCTACCAAAGTCAAAGACCTCTCATTAGTGCCAACAAGCACATCCCCACATAGTGCCATATGCTAGAACTGACAACAGGCCCAATGTTGCTATCTTGAGTTGTCAGAATATTACCTGTAGGAGTAATCCCATAGAAACCCATGGCAACTTGCACAAATAAGGGCTGTAGAATCAGCTAAGCAATCACACCGTTATAATTAATTCCAAGCAATTTTATTATTTAGAAACTAAACTTGAAAATTGGACTCTGAACATGGCAAAGGTTTTGCAAATTCAATCATTCTACAACTTAAATATTTTCTTTCCCTCTAAATCAAACGAGAAGCCCATTGTGTGCCTGTCCGTTTTAATTAAATTACTAAGAATAATATCAATGGGTAAGCCATATGAACGCTGTGGTGCTCTATATCAAAGCCTTCAAGCTACTGCTTTCAGTAGGGCATGACACGCACCTTGCAATTTAAAAGTACACATTATTAGACAGATTACCACAAGAAGAAATTGTTATTTTTCAGCATTCAGAAAAGACAGAGTTTTCAGCTCTAAAAGTACTCATTCTCCTTTCCTTGTCAATTCTGTAACATTTTCTCATGGTTATTATTTTTTAAATAAGTACAATCACCTCAAAAGCATTAGCTTATTTTGTCATTTTCCTATGTATGTAAATACCTCTGGGCTCAGTTCTTTGAAAGGAGCACTAAATGTTGTTTGCCTGGTTTTTATTCTCACTTCTAAAGTGGTTAGTTTATTCATGCTTTTCAAGTTATTTGGCTGTTTTTATTCGGTAATCACACAATTTCTGCTGTCTAGGCATATTCAGTCTGACTGGGTGATAAGCAGCACCCTGAATCACTTTGCGATTTTCTAACAGATACTCTTAAAATCTTCTAATTTCTGAAGGTGGAAGCCAAGAGGGAAAGAAAAATTCCCATTGACACACCCGAGGCAGCTTCCAAATTTTTGGAGAGGGGAAATTCCGGACGCTGTAGATCGCCAGAAAGGCGAGAGAAGAGCCCGCAGTTTCCAGAGCTCAGGGATACCACACACACGAAGTATCCAGGACCCCCTCACTGCCAGCGATCATGACATTTCAGTGGGGGCTCTAAGGTCGGCGCCGTGCCCTGCTCGGGCCACCCGGACACCGCGGAGCCTCCGCCGCCGCGGGACCCCCCGGCTCGGGCCGGGGAGCGGGCGGACCCCGCTAAAACTGAGCCCGCCCAGCTCGCCTCGGGGGGCTGCACTTGGCGTTCGGGGAGCCCCAGCGCCCCCCGCTACGGTCCCGCCCGGTGCTTTACCGGGCAGCGGGAGAGGTGCAGCTCATCTGGGCGCAGCAGGCACCGCCGCTGGCCCTGCAGCCCGGCTGCCGCCCGCTGCCCATTTGTTGCTCGCGTTCAGAGGGAGCTGCCCTCTCCTCCCCATCACCGCCACCGCCGTCTGCTCCGTGGCAACTGGTCCTGGTAGGTCTCAAAGTGGAAAAATCCCACGGCAACACACAAGGCGTCTTCCCACCGCTCCCCGCCTCCGCCTCCCCCTTCCCCGCCAGCCCCGAGCCCCGCTCCGCGCCCCGGCCGCCGCCTGCATGCTGATCAGCGCGACCCCGGCAGCCCGCCCCGCACACGGCCCGGGAGCGCAGCGGCCAGGCGCCTCAAAAACACAGACATATGGGGGGCGCTTTTTTTCCCTCCCTGTTTTCTGATGCCGCTCCACTACGGGATCGGGAGGATGCGAGTCTCAAATCTCTCGCTTCCTTTCGAGCAAGGTGGTTGACAGCCCCCTTCCCAAGCCTCCTCCCCTTGATTCCCTCCCCAGCCCCCAGCTGCTTTGGCGGAGCCCCAGCCTCGTCGCGCCCCTGCATTCACGGGGCGCTGGGGGCTCGCAGCACGGGCCGGAGGAGTGAGTATCTCCGCAGGCTCTCGCCGATCTGCGCTGGGCAAGGTGGCACAGCACGGCGGTAGACCCTCAGCAGCAACGCTGACCGCCTCCCTCCCTCCTTCCCCGTCGAGTTTCCTCCCGGCGCTACCGCCCCTCCCCAGCACGACCGCGGAGCCCCGCAACTCACGTCGCGGAGCGGCGCCTCCCGCAAAACTTCGCGGCGTGCCGCTGCCGGCAGCTCGGCTCGGCGGAGCTCGGCGCGGCTCGGCCGGCGCCCCAGCGGCGCAACAGGCAGCGCAGCCTCACCTGGCGCGGAGCCGCC